>UCOK01011001.1:0-19084 GCA_900474325.1 Synergus umbraculus | reverse complement strand
TAACTACCCTTTCAACGACATTTTATGCATAAGCCCTGAAGTACGACGACTATAATTTGAATATTTATTTGAAGTAACACCATTTTCATAGAAATTATTTAAAAAAATTTTCTGTAAAAAAAATGGGTTACAAAAATGAATTTATATTACAAAAAAAATAGGGGACGTAACCCTTTGAAACAGAAATACTGCACACCTGATAGTCTTTTCATACAAAATATTTTGGCATTGGTTTTACTAAAAAAATATAATTATTTTTCGAGATATTGGGAAAAAACGATTTTGGAGTGTAAACTTTGGGGGTAGTTTTCACCCCCTTAAACCGTTTTTCGGCCGATAAAAAAAAACACGTATCTCATGTTTTTTGATCCTCTTTAACATATTTCAGTTTCATCAAAATCGGAGGCGGACACCCCGCGAGGTTCCCTTGTAAGAGCAGCGTCACCGTAAGCACTTGAGAGCATTCGATGAGCCTCATGGTGCGTTTATGTCTCTGTCCGACCGACCGGTGCAGGCAGAAAGTACATAAGAGTAAAAGAGAAAGAGAATGAAAAATTGGACAAAAAGAACTCTCTATCTCCCTTACTCTCATGTACTTTCTGCCTGCACCGGTCGGTCGGACAGAGGTATAAACGCACCATCAGCCGCAGTTTTCTTCAAATGAAAGCAGAAAATCAACACTTCCCGCAAATGACGAGAATTTGGCTCGAAAACTGACATCTTCGATCGAGAATACACTTATGATGCAAACACAAATTCACTAATGTGGTGATGTGGTTATGTTGACAGATGTCCAAGCTTACTGCATGAAATTTTTGACCTGCTTATTTCAACCGGCACTCATCGCTGCAGTCATCTATCGAAAAACGGCGGAAGCAAAGTTGTACACCTAATAGTACTGATATCTAGTATGATGAGTTCCTGGTGTTTTGGAACTAAATGAGTTACTGGGTTTCCGGCGTTATTGAAACTGATTCCGATGTTATAGTGAACTATGTTATAGTGGTTTTATTTTATGTTATAGTGGTACGATTAGTGGTATTATGGTAACTGGCAAGTTAAGCGGTTCCTGGTCTTATTATAACTGGTAGATTTGATCCGATGTGGTTCTTTTATATCAGAAAAATTGCGTGTATTTATTTTCGTCCTGATGTTCTATGGACGGTAGCGGCGGTGGCTTCCAATGCGTCATGGTTCGGTTACGCTTGGTTTACCTGAATCGAGTGGAAAAAAGTTACTAAGTCCACGAGTTAGTGTTAATTAGTCATGGACTTGTGACTCCTAAATAGCTCTCACTGTTGCGTCTTCTTGGTTTGGTGGTGTCGCTTTTACCAAATGCTGAGGGTGTTTTGGTCGAGCGGTCATGGACTCTAGATTATAAGTCTATGAGTTTATTGGTCGTGGGTCGCGAATCCATGACAATAAAATACGTTTAATAGCAAAAATTTATATTTTATATATGAATTACATACGCGGGGCACAGAGGATCGGCAAAGTCCTCTGTGCTCTACGGGCTGGGGCACAGAGGTCCAGAAATTTTTTTCTTAATTTGTCATTATATACTCGAATTAAAAATAATATTGTATTCAAGCAAAGCGTTTCTCGAAAGTAGATAATTTTTGCAATATGTACACCAAATTTCAATTAAAAGTACGTGTTATTTATATAATTATATCGCCGAAAGAACTTTAAGGGGTTAGTACCAAAGAACATTTTTGAAAAATTGATTTTCTAAAAGAAATTTTCAATGTGTTATCTCAATAAATTTAGACGTAGCGTTACAGAGAAAAAAATGTCGGTAAGGTCAGGATAGGGTAGGTAATACATGCCCTTAAATGGCCCTCTCGATCCTGGTCAACTTTTGTCTAAACCATTTTTTCGTAAATAAAGTATTTTAGAAGATACTTATAGATTAAAATGGATCACCCTATATTTTAGATCAAAAACTAAACGCGTTTTTCTCGAAACAACGTTTTTCGACCTGGCGTGCATGATTCAGAAAAAACTATTGGACCGATCGGGCTGAAATTTGGATATGTTATTCTGCACATATGTCTTTATGGCATAAACCAAAATCATAATTATTGATTAATATTTAACTATCTTGCTTCCTCATAGAGGAAGCTGTGTAGTGGTGAAAAAATCCATTTTCCAAAAAAAGGTTTTTTTGGATAAATTTTAAGTGGAATATATCTAGTATGATGTCCTAAAAAATTGTCCGCGTGTGCGTGGGTATGTGTGTGTCCCCTTTTTTTTGTTTCCACCATATCTCTAGAACATGTGTATAGAAATTGATGAAATTTGGCACACTTAATCCACTTTATAAAACCTTGATTCTATCTTAAGGGTTTAACAAAATATTTAATTTTACAAGTTTTATGTACTTTTAAAATGTTTTTAAAATTGATTTTTCGACTATAACTTCTCAAATAATCAAAATTCAAAGCTCGTGTAAGGAAATTAAAGATTCACTGTGTCAATACTAATCGATTGACCTGTATGATTAATGCATTTAACTGAAAATTAAGGAAGTTATGCTTATTTATAATTTTGAAAAATTGATTTTTCAACTATAAATTCTCAAATATTCAAAATTAAAAGCAGATGTCAGGAGAAAAAAAGATTCCTTATATTGAGAAGAATCGATTGACCTATATAATTAATGTATTTCATTAAAAAATTATGCTTCATTAATTTTTTTAAAATGAATTTTTCAAATACGACTTTTTAAATAATCTAATTTCACATTTCAATGAAATTGTTTCCAAGATGCACCACGAGGGGGTAACCAATTATATATCTCAAAAACAAAAATAAAAAAACACCTTAAAGAAATTCATATTAAATGAAGGGAGGCATGACAAAAGTGATTAACCTATTCTCTAATATTTTTCTAATTTCATTAAACTTGTTTTCAATATATCGTACGCATGTTACAGGATCATCACGAATTAATTTTGTTTTTGTGTCCAAATCAAGTAATAATGCATCATTGTTCCTAATAATTTCACCGTATTTTAATTTATATAACATTTTGAGTAATTCAGGGGCTTCTTTTTCATTAGCAAAAAAAAGTAAGGAATAGTGTAGGAATTCCGCATAAAAATATTAATGAAAATAAAGTTTATTATGTTCCCAGTAAGCAGTTGATCCTCTGACTTGTTTTAAAAAACTAAAACCATCATCGTTTTTGATAATTTCGTTAAGAAATTCGGGATCTTTAACTTGCTTTGCTTGTATACAATTTTTTGATATATACTTTCTTAAACATATGTTAAGATTTGCTAATACAGACAATTCAATTTTTTTATCTGCCATAAATAGGATTCTTTGTGGAATACAAGATCTCCTATCACTTCTTCTACATTCTGACTTAACGCGTTCTGCATATGATTATTTTTCTTCAGGATCTATAGGAAAACCACCATATATTGTAGGATAACAAATTCATTAATATTTTTCATAACATGTCATGGTAAAGGAAACTTTCCTTGTCCTGGTATCATTTCAAGAGTATCTTTACTCATAGTTTTATTTCTATTAATAATTAAAATTTCATCACCATTTTTAAAATTATCATTTTCAAAATTAGAATCTATATGATGAAGAATTTTTAAATCAGTTTCTGTATTAATAATTTTATTTTTTTTATTTATTTCATCTCTTGGACTAACAATAAAGTCAATTTCATTTTCGCTTAATTTTTCGTATCGATGAAAAAATTTTTTGTCAATTTTAATTCCATTTTGTATATATAAAAGTGTATTTATCAAGTATTCAAGAGAGTCACAAATTTTATATGGTCTAACAGTTTCAAACATGTAATGCGATATATGATTTTGTTGTCTTTTTAGTTTTATTTGAATTGTAGATAATTTATTAAATTTTCTAGGGAGAAAATCAATAATTTCATTAATTTCAACTTTGATGTTAACAATACTTCATTTTAAAGATAACTGGGGATTTAATGCATAAGGTAGCAAAGGCCTAATTTGCATAAACGGTAAAATTGGTGAAACCATACGCTCTTCAATGGATGACAAGTTTCTAACAACTTCTGGAACATTACTAAATTTAAAATTTGAATTTGCTGCCATTCTTGGGACATTACCGTTTAAAATATGCTTTTTACAATGTCTACAAACAAATTGTGATTCAACATCCTAGGTAGAAATTTAAAATTGGTTCTTAATAGGCCCTGTCTAGATTTCCTATTTTCTGTCGAGGCTCTAAAGTGGCAACCTATCCAGGGCGCAAGTGGAAACGTCACGCTCAGTTAGCGAGGGCATGAGTAGGTAATTCAGCGAAGGCCTATTCATTGGGTCTTTATAAGATCCAGACAATCCCTCACTATACACTGGCCAGGAGACCCGGTTTTGTGGACAAAATTCGATTTTTAAATCAAAATTCAAAAAGTCTACGAATTTGGCAGAAAATAGTTACTCGGGGGTTTTTGGGGTCGCTGATTACGAATATGTAATCAAAAATTCAAAATTCAAAATGGCGGATCCAATATAGCGGCGAAGATTTTGAAAAGTTTACGAATTTGACTAAAAATAGTTACTTGGAGGTTTTTGGGGTCGCTGATTACGAATATGTAATTCAAAATTCAATATGGCGGCGAAGATTTTGAAAAGTCTACGGAATTGGCTAAGAATTGGGTTTTGGGGGGTTTTGGGGTCGGTTTCGCTTACGAATTATCTTGAGCTCCATTTTCCTCTTCATCGGTCAATTCAATTTTATCTAAAAGCATTTCAGCTTCTGAAAAACCAGTTACTTCTTCTTGATCTTCTATGTCGGAACTAGATATATCGGGTTGACTTATTCAAGAAGTTTACATTTTGCATATACATATAATGTATATATTAACGGTGTTAATTATAATTTTATTAATATCATTTATGCGCAAGGAATGTGGACGGAAAGAAGATTACCGAAACAAGTAAGCTTGCTCGTCCGCGGTCCGCGTTGGTGTAATTGGAACAACAAATGACGGTGAGCCAGCGCGCGCGCGGCCATGTAAATATGCCATAAGCAGTGAGACAAATGAAAGGGAGCAAAAATGGGCACACTTCACCTCAAGTGCACATCCTAAGGTAGACATTCATATATTTTAGAACTCAATATGTTGCGTTATGTCGGATTATGAACAATCGGAAGAAGGTGCTCTGATGAAAACCCTTGTTTTTCATTTACTAATAGTGTGATTGTATTTGACTGCAATTAAAAATTATAGAATGAAATCAATTTTTTAACATAAAAAATTGTATTTCTCTATAGTCAGTAATCATCGAAACAAAAACTGATCAATCAACATATAATTATCGTCAATAGTACTTCAATTAGTCCTGAGTTCAGTACTTTAAATCATTTTCTCAAATTCAAAAATCGAATTTTGGCTACAAAACCGGGTTTCCTGGCCCACTGTGCACTATACTAAAACCGATTTTTTCAGTACTGCGCATGCGCTATTTTACTTTTTGCTTGCACAAAATTAATATTATTACTGTATCTGCTGAAATCATTAATGATTAATGGAATCATTAATCTTTAATGACCTAAAACTTTGACGGTTTGCGACCAATTCTCGGGGCAGCGTGAGTAGGGTTTGTAGTGGGGGAAGCTTACGAGCTCATCAAGGCTATGAATCCCCTTATCGGGATACCCCTTAACGGAGTTGTACTGTATTAAAAAAGAATGAAAATATTAAATATTATTATATATTATTATTATATTATTATTAATGAAAATATTAAATAATACGACAATAATCTGTCGAGGGCCAGTCGAGGGAATATCGAGATTTTCTACCTAGATAATCTAGCTGCGACCTCGTAAGAACCAATATTTACTTTAGGAATAAAGAGGTAATTTCTATCCGGGACATAAATTTATTACCATCAATGTGTTTATCAATTAATATTTTCTTAATGTTCTCCTCTTTCCATCTAACTACTGATTTAAAAAAAAATAAATGATCACAGCAAATACATGTTAAATCAGGACCATCATTTCAGCTTATAATGAAATTATTTATTAATTTATATATTTAATTATTAAAATTATCTTTGTAACGGTCTGTTTTTCGGGGGTTGATAATTATTGCCTTAGCGGACGCATCAGCCTAGCCAAGGTTAGGTTTAGAGGGAATAAAACAGATCCGATAATTTTTGTATAACAAAATAACAAAAGAAAATATTTATTTAACTAAATATTTACATTTACAAAATTATTAATATTTGGTGTGACGGAATGAATGTGAACGATTATCGTATAACGTGAGAAAAGAATATAATGTTACAGAGTGAAAAGAGTATAGCACGCGGTACAGTAAGTAGTCAATCGAGGCGGAGCGAGATTCTGAGAACTGCGTAACATTGAATGAAACTTTATAGCGGCGGAGAATGTCTAGTGAGTAGAACGTCGAGTGGGTAGAACAAAGACGGAAAATAAATCTCTCGAAGTATCTTAGATATTTCTGCAATTATAACGCGATGGAATTGTCGAACCAATATTACAAGATAAAGGAATTCAGTCCTTAGACTCGGCATACAGAAGATTTGTGACGGATTACAATTATCGACGTTACCTGTTTTCCCCTCAACGGTAGATACGGTAAGCGGAGAGAGAGGTTGACAGTTTGGTAGACAAAGTAAATTATATTTTAGTATATTTCCCTAGTCTAATAATATTAAATAATATCCTTAGTAGCACCTAACGAATATTATTTAAGTCGGTTTGATTTATCTCTCTCAGGAGCGCCTGACGAGAGTAAATCAAGTTTCCCTAATCTTATGATTTTATTCGTATTTTACAGAAACTTCTAAGCAATTTCTCAGGTGACAAACATTATTATTAGAAGTACCTATTTAATAATATTTGTGTTAGATCTTGACAACCATAGAAGCACCTATTGATTGTGAAAATCGTACACCTTTGAAATTAACTCGAAAGTGACGGTTTTGCGAGAAATGACAACCATGGTAGCACCCATCGATTGGCATTTCTTCGACTTAGGATAGACAATAACAGAAGCGCCTGTTCATTGGCGATCCTTCTCAGACGAAGTCAGTTCAGGAAATGGCAAGTACTGTACGGATGGGTTTAAGGAATGTGCCAGCAATGGCTGACACTCGAAGTAGGGAGAGCACGAGTAGGGATGGCGTCTTGCAAGGCTCGGTAACGAAGGCCCGTTGTAGGTGTGAGTGCGGTAAGCACACGCATGTAACCTCTGGTAACAATTTTACCATGAAAATCACATTTGCGTAAATTATCATTATCATATTCATTCTCAGCGTGTCAAAATACACAAGTATACTTAGCTCGAAAAAAATCGGACATCCACCCTTTTCGGAAGTTTATCTGCAATAAATACATGAGTATCGCATGCACCATATCTTCGCTTGTGTCTAATGATTTTTGTATAATAACTGTTTTACTCTACAGGTGTATGCCAATATTACTGAAGAAGTCACAGCATTTTTTGTTGAGATGGGAATAACACATGTGACAGTCCAGCCAGAATTTCATAAGGTAAAATATTAATAAATTAAATTCAGTCATGTTTCGATAAACAATAATAACACATCTCTACGACGTCCTTTAGAAAGCTGAGCATTAAAAAAATATTTTTGAAAAATTCTAATTCCAATATAGACATCTTAATATTTTCGCTAAATGTTTTAAAAATATCCAGAGCCTTAAATGTTGGTCCGTTTGCAATTTTTTGTTTAAATTAAAGTGCATTAAATTCTGAAGAGCTTCTCGGTCAGAATTTTTGTCTCCTTCATTTGTTTATTAATAATTGTTCAATCAAAACTATGAATAAAATGAAATTTTCTAGATAAAATTTCTTTACTCTTTAATAACTGCCTAGGTTAACTTATTTATATTGTCTTAAATGAAAATTTTGGGACTCACAGAATACAAATTAATTAAGGAAAATGCACCAGTAATCGTCACTGCTTTAGTTATCGTCACACGGAGAGAAATAAGAAGGTTTGAAAGCACGAATCTTCACAGTTTCGGACCTAGTAATTTTTACATTATTCCTCCATGTTCTTCAAGCCCGAGCGCTATAGCCGCTATAGCTATAGTATATTATACATGGAGGGAGAACCCAAGATATTCGCCGTTTAAAACCATCAAACACTTGGCTTTGGACGGTGCACTATTCCACGGTTCTGGCCTGTGCTACTCATGCCATTGAAGGATGATGTTCATCGTGCAAAAATATGAGTACCATGTGTTTGTAGCATGAACACAATCAATGCTTTAGAACCATGAATTTCTCCTTTAAAACTTTGCTTTTTTTCAAGGTTTTAAACAGTGGGATATTTCCATCTTTTCAATCCTTCTTATTTTTCTCCGTGCAGATGGCGAAATATTTTCCAGAAATTAAATATTCTTTTTGCCTCCATATGAAAAAGTATAATTTTTTAGCAAGTTTAAATATTCTGTTATCGAATTAACGATTCGATTAGGGTAGGGTGGGGCAGAAAGTGCCAAAATTTACTCTCCTTAACCATGTGTCTATACGAATTAAGATATTCCCTTGTTTTTTGCTTTAAAATGTACGTAAAACATTCGACTTTCAAATTGCATTCATGAAACTTTCTATTTTTATTCACTTTTTATTTTATATAATTTTTTGTACAAAATTTCGAATGGCACTTCTTACGCCACATGCGGGGCAAAAAGTTCATAGGTATGGGGTAAAAAGTACCAACATAAACACGTCGTAATTTTTTATTTTAATTTGCACAGGAGGTACATAGTTAATATTTAAAAGTAATTATATCAGTCTTTGAACAACTTACATGGCTACAGACTTATTCGTCATCACTTTCGCAATTATTGCAGACGAATGTGATCGATAGTCGGTTTGCCACACACTTTTCTTGGGCCCATTTTTTGCATATTTAACACTGAATCCATTGCTCGCCGGGGATGCTTTCAGAATAAGATTCTGAACAGGTCAGACAAAAATATTCATAATCCTCAGAACTGGAAACTGTACTGGAAGCACGTTTTTTAGTCAATATTTTCCTCTTTACTTGCTTCTTTCTCTGCTCATCAGGAATTTTCTTGTTTCTGCTGTAAAGACTTTTTTTCGGGTGTGTCGGTTATTATAGCTGAAGGTCGACGTTTTCTACCAGCTCTACCAGCGGAAGTCTGTTTACGTGCACTAGCTTTTGGAAAAGAAAATTTTATTACACAGAAAAAAGCTAGGCTTACTTTTGCTCCTCCTTAATTTTTTTTCTAGGTCTTACTTCAGCCATTTCTGGGGCAACTTGATATTAATTTTTTTTTTGTTTAATATAATTCAATCTGATCTATTTTGTCTAAAAAATGCTTCTCAATTACGGGTCATTATCGAACTCAAAATGAGCCTAGCTTTTCTCTGTGTATGTCATAAAACGTCAAGGGTAAAAAGTGCCAGTTGGCATTTTTATAACAAAAAAAATATTTTGAACAATTAACTCTATGTACTATAAGAATACATAATTCCACATCAAATTATACTTACTTTAGATCAACGGCAGGTAGGATTACATTTCAGGACCAAAAAGAAA
The DNA here is from genome assembly GCA_900474325.1 of Synergus umbraculus. Taxonomy (NCBI): domain Eukaryota; kingdom Metazoa; phylum Arthropoda; class Insecta; order Hymenoptera; family Cynipidae; genus Synergus; species Synergus umbraculus. Next base: position 9,509 of record UCOK01011001.1, on the reverse strand, counting down.
CCCTGGCGAAAAAAATACTTTCTGCGCCGAAAAACAATTTAACCTCACCATGATCTCATTAATAGCTGTTAGCGGTTACCAGTCGGTATAAGTAGTTCATGTGAGTCAACTGATCGACGGATGATATCAGAACGTGTAAAAAAGTTTTTGATTTTGAGTTATTGCATGTGGCACTTTTTCCCCGCGGCACTTTTAGCCCCACCCTACCCTACTGAAAATGCTATTTTCTTCGTTTAAGTGGATTCTTCTTATTCTGATGCAAGTTTTCCTCTACAATGTGGTATATAAAGTTTTCCTCTTAATTTTGGAGGATTTTCTATTCCAGAAAGGATTCCTCTCAAATGAAGAGGAATCTTCTTAAAATGAAAGGAAAAATCCTGTCAATTGAAAAGGTTCCTTTATACTGTTTTGCTTCCTCATAGGGGAAGCTTTGTTTTCGATACATTTTCTAATATTTTTAAAATCGTTTAATTAAACTTTCCTCACGTGATAAATGTCTAATACAACATTCTAATCAATTGTCCGGATGTATGTATGTATTGTAACGCGTTCTGTCTCGTAAACGCGGAACTACGTCTCAACAATCTAATTAAATGCGGAAAGACAGCAAAATATCAAATCTGTTCATTAAATCAAACTGGGATTCGAATTTATAAGGCGCCAGTTGGATGTGTTTCAACACAGACAACGACGAATCCCATCTTTTCCAATTTAACCTGAAAATCCTATAAATAGAATAGCTAACTTAATCTCAAGGTCATAGGTACGAAGGGCACAACGGAATAATTGGAGACAACAATTTCTCGTGAGAAGCAATTAAATACATTTGGAAAAAGAAATATTCGAGAATCAAAATGAAAGGTTACATAACCGGAAATCTGAGATTTATACAAGGTTTACGCAAATTGATAATTAAATAATCGGAACTCGAAATAAATTAGTTCATAATACATGTGACAAAATCTAGTTTACATTAATACATTGTTCACTCAGAGAATTTAAATAGAAAATTGAATCAAAAAGTAAATTATCAAATGATAGACGACTATCCGGTAGGCACGTTACGTAACGTTACAACCTTACCCAACATCGCTAAAACAATATTAAGTTTAATACGGAACCGGTAAATTAAATGAAATGATTGAATATCTCGAAAACAAGATAGATGAAATGATAATAAATGCGAGCACTCCCGAGATCAAACAATAAACTTCAAATGAAATCAAGAAAAGAAAAATGGCGAAGCGGAATAAAGTGGTCTATGGAAAGTTCACAAATCATTAAAATCTGCACTTTATCTCGCTTGCCAGAACACAAACTTCACTATACCTCAGCCATGATCGACGGAAAATCAATTAAAACCTTAGTTCTTATTAAATATGGCCACTCGGCTTCAGTTATAGTTTATGCGAAAGCTATGGCTTCTAGCCCCTAAGACTTTTGGAAAGAGAGTGAAGAAGAAACATGAAGGCGGAAGTTCATTGACAGGTGACGGAAATCAGCCGGCCGCCATCATGGAAATTCGGTTGATTCCAGCCAATCACGACAGCCATCGATGTCATGTGACTAGTGACGTAGTTGAATATTGTCCTGTCACTAGTCACCAATATGGTTAGTCGACTTTGCACCCAACACTCGCACTTAGAAATGTTCGATATGAGTTCTTTGAATGACTGAGCATTCACCAAAGTGTTCTCGAGAGTTCGTTTGTGGTGTTTGAGACGTATTGTGACTAAAGTCTCATCCTTCAAGTCCCCAGACGTGAAAATAGAGAGTTTCTTAGATGCACGGGGCTCCGCGCATCGCAATTGTCCTTGAGGTGGCAGATTCATTGCCCGAGAGGTGGCGAACTCTAGCGTTTGGCGGGAGTACTGACAGGATTCGAATTAGCTACGTCCTTCCTTTCTTCAATATAAATTCCAGTAAAACATCCTTCCTTCTATAAGATCCAGGTCCTTTATTAAGATTTTGACATCCTTCCATGGTTTCGAATGGCTCGAGGTTTACATGTTAGAACATACGCTCAGTACAAAATGATTAGAAATCATAATAATTAGTTTCGAGAGTAATCAGGATTTACGCAGCGGGACTCCCTTTCCAACAGTCGTATTACCGAGCGCGATTCAAAATAATAAATGTCTCCGGTGCCGGCTGTTAACTATATCTTTTGACGTTACAGAATTCTGCAACGTCACAGTATGTATGTATGTATGTACGTATGAATGTGTGGATGTGTGTGTGTATGGATGTCTCCATTTTTTGTCGCCCTATTAACTTAAAGACAGTTGTAGATAAATTGATGAAATTTTTAGAGTATTTTGCAACCACTAATATCTCAAAACGTGCCAAAGGATTTTTCAAAATATTGAATTTTTAAAAATTTTTATGTAGATTTTGAATTTTTGTAAAATTGATTTTTCGACTATAACTGAATTTTATAGAATTTTATGAAAATTATGATTATTTTTATTGCTTCCTCATAGGGGAAGCTTTGTTTTTGAAAATCGTTAATGCTTCTTCTATCAGGAAGCAAATTTATTTGCAACATTATCATAATGAGGAAGCAAAGTGCTCAAAAATGAGCACAAAAAAAATATAAATATAGTTAAATGGAACACCCGAGATCGAATTCACAGCTAGTTTTTTATTTGTCTAGGTTATATTTTAGGGATTTTGAAATCAATAATACATTTTGGACTTATAATTTTAATTTATTAACAAAACGATTTTTTAATTTTACTGTATGTATATAAAAATGTAGCGACACTGTTAAACACATTCTTCACTTCTATACATTCGACATACTACTCAACACATTCTTGTCTTCTAACCTTCTAACGCATCTAAATATTCTAGCAAAATCGCGAAATCACCAACCGATTCTATTAGTTTGTTCAGTAGAATATTTACTTACACTTTTCGATTATTGAGACGTATGATCTTTTTAGAATAGGATTGTTTTTCGATACACGGAGAGAACTCTGTTGCGAGTATTGCATCAGGCGCTATTATTATATCGAATAATTCGATGTATTCTAACAACCTAGGCCCAATTGTTGTGACAAAAAAGCTGATAGCGTCGATTCCATCCTGGCATTTTTGGAGTTTGGGTAAAACGACTTGATGCGACCGAGAACGCGACGCGAATAGGTTAGTCTATTACACCTCACTAACGTCACTGCAGACTGCTTTGGTTTCGGATGTGTAAGTCCTGTTCTAAGGCTAAATCCTCTCAATATTATAGAGGATTATTCTGAGTCTGAGAAAAAATTGCAAAAGTAGTCATTTTGTCACCTCTTTTCTTAAAAATAGAGGAAAATAATCTAATTCATAGAGAAATATGCTCATTTTTATATGAAAATATGAGAGAATTCTATAAAAGGAATTTTCCTCTTAAACGAAGAAACTATTTTTTTCGGTGTATTTTTTATAAGAATCACTGATTCATGCAAAGAAGTTGCAGCTTAATATAGTAATAATTATGGTTTCATAAATTCCAAACTATTTTCATATTATACACCTTCTATAATCTTAATTATAAATATATTTACTTTTTTAATATCGCTAGCTTGAGGATTATCTAAAATTTTATACCAGGCATTTCTCATTTCTTCCATATTCGTACTTTCACTTATGGGGGATTTCATATCAAGTGAACACACTTTTGAATCCGATGTCGTCTGATCAGGCTCAAACTTGCACAAAGTTTAGTCCTATTGATTACTAGTTACCATACCAAATTTGAAAGAGATCGGTCAAAAAGTTGCCGAGTTGGAGGGGGTGGAATTTTGACATTTTTGTCAAACAGCCCCTGTTTCGGATCCATGTAACTAATAACCTATGGCATTTAGAAAATTTTGTCCAACACGTTTTCGATAGGTTTTTCTTCAGTCTTTAAAACAAAAAATATAAATATTTTTTAATCCAAAATTTTACCGATTTTTTTGAAAATCAAGAATATTTTTGACTGTATCTCAAAAAGGGACGTTTTTGTTTTTTTTTGTCTCAAAAGAAAGCTCAGCTCTTTTCCTTTAAGAACTGTGAGGTCCAAAAGTGGGATGAGACTTGTTTATCTATCAAAATTAACGTCGAGTATCTCGAAACACCCATGACGCTAGCTCTCGAATGTTGTTAGGTGGAGTCCATGTCAAGTGATCGCATAACTTTTCGTATTTGAATGGGATTTGCGTGTAATTCGATGCAATCAGTCCTTTAGTAATCTCGAAAAACCACAATAAATATTTTTGAAAAATTTCAAAAATTAAAATGCAACGTCCTGCACGACGAAGTGGGTTAGAACTGGTTAGAACGTCATGCAGGACGTTGCATTTTAATTTTTTTCTCATAAACTACTGACTTGCAAGTTTGAGCCCGATCGGACGACATCGGATTCAAAAGTATGTTCACTTGATATGAAATCCCCCTTATATACAACGAGATCGAACTCGCGTTTTCCGCGCGCGGGATGAATTTATTTTTAATTTAAGTGATTTTGTACAATATAAAGATATAAAATTTCCCGCGTAGGCCTCGATTATCGATATACGACGCGTCACGAACTGTATTGACCAATAAGGAATCGGATCCACGCATTTCAGCGTTACACTTTTCGATTATTGAGACGTATGATCTTTTTAGAATAGGATTGTTTTTCGATACACGGAGAGAACTCTGTTGCGAGTATTGCATCAGGCGCTATTATTATTTTGGCAAGTGAGTGTTCGATGCGAAGTTGGTAAAGTAAGATTGCAATCATCGGTCGGTAACCGTGCTACGTTAGTATCAAAGTATCCTATACAACCAGGGCATGCACACTGACGCGCTGAACGCACCAATACTTGCGTGTTGAAAATGCATGGAGTAGTCCGTGCGAAAAGAGTACGGGTCCTGAGCGTTTTGAAGATTTTCGGACTGCGCATGCTCGTGGTCACCTAGGCAACAAACGAAATCGTGAACAGCTATTGTCTATACAATGGTAATCGCAAGCATGCGCAGACCGAAAATTTTCAAAACGCTCGGGATCCGTGCTATTTTCGCACGGACTACTCCATGCGTTTTCGACGCAGAAGTATTGGTGCGTTCAGTGTATCGGTGTTCCCGTACTATATTCTCAACAGAGTTCTCTCCGTGTAGTAAAAGCATGACAATCTATTAATAAATGATATACGTATTCGGAGTTACAAATATCCTGATAGCAGTAATTAAAATAATCCTTGTAATCTATCCTGTAGTCGTTACTTTTTATCATAATTCTAGTGAGAAATCTATTAGTTAAACGCAATTGAGCAATTACTCTGATAAATCTAAGCAGAATATGTGAACACCGTACATTAGGACACTAGTTACAAGGCTTTGAAAAAGTCGAACAATGGGATTCCAAGAGTCAAGTTTTAAACTGTGAATCAGAGTAATCGTAGAGTTTGAAGCCAAATTAGATCTACTCACAGCTGCATTCATGGCATTTACAAAAATCGCTGATTGACCAAAAGGTGTGCCTAGATAAGTATAACTTTTAACAATTTCCACTTTGCATCCACCGTACATAAAAAGTGGGTGTTTTTTATTATGACCATGGCCACCCTTTCTGAAAATTACAATATTTATCCCGAGTCGAAATTTAGGCCCTACTTTGAACCTGTAACTGCTAACTTAAGTAGGCGCTGGAGCAGTAAAGTAGGTTTTAATAAGTAACGATTTCAATTGAATTTAGACCCTACTTTGACGCTAAAAACGTCCGAAATCTTCCATTTTCCACGTTTAGCGTCAAAGTAGGGCCTAGAACGAATACATTTAAACCTTCATTGGTGCTCCAGGCCCTACCCTACATTAATGCTACAGACCCTACATTGATGCTCTAGGCCCTACCTTACATTAACACTGCAGACCCTACATTGATATCAACGTAGAAATACACCACCGGCCTTTATAAAAAATAAAAATAAATCTTATAAAAAAACTATTATTAATTAAGAACATGGTTCATTCGTTGATACATTATGGAAATATTTATAAATAATCGATATTTGTAAATTTTAACGCATATATAACAAATAAAATTTCGCACGCAACACGGGGGGAATCGAACGCGCGATCCACTAGACACGAGTAACCATTACCCTAAACTCTCAACATATGGATCTACATTTTTTCCACGGTACACTCAACCATACACAATTATTGAATTATCTCAAAATAATTTCATTAAAAAAAGCTTTTGCGTTAAAAATGAATAAAATACAACTGCATATTAAATTTTAAAATATTAAAAAACTTAAAAAATGGAATAAAATTAGATGTAAATTTTGTAGATTATTTATAAATTTTCATGAAGATAATAAGAACTTACAAATGAAAAAAAATTTTTTTGCTAATAATTCTTTGTACCTGATATATTTGTAAACAAACATAAACATATATGTTTATATATGATATAAATTATAAATAAACAATTATATCTTTATTATAAATAAAGATATATATTTTTTATATCATAAATTTATAATTTATGATATAAATTTCAAATTTATATGTATATTATTAATAAAAAATGAAGTAAGAAGTACTCTTTTATTGATTTTTAATTATTTTTTTATATTTAAGAAAAAAGTTAATTTTAAAAGGTTTGAATTTGAAAACTGTAAGTTTAAAAGGTTTAAAGTAGGGTCTACATTAAAGTTGAGGCTCAAAAGCTTCAAAGTAGCCTCAGAGTTCGATAACTAGGCTTTAAAGATTCAAAGTAGGGTCTGCATTAAGCGAGATAGCATGTACAGCGTCAAAGTAGGTTCTGAAATTGGGAGACCGTAGGCTCAAAAGATTCAAAGTAGGGCCTGTAGCTTCAAATGGATTCAAAGGAGGTTCTAATATTTCATTTTGTAGGAGCTAGAGCTTTAAAGTAGGGGCTATAGTTTAAATAGCGTCAAAGCAGGTCTTAATAAGGAGCTGTAGGTTTAAAGTAGGGCTTAAATTTCGACTCGGGATATTATACAAAATTTATATAATCCTTCAAGAGTACTTCTCATTCCCACAAGGAAGTCAGCAAGGATAGCCAAGTCATCCGCGTAAGCGAGAAGCAAAATTTCAATTAAATAATCAAACGATACACCTCTGCAACCTTTAGTTAGCAAAAATTCCTCTAAATCAGCGATTAACAAGGTGAACAACGTAGGACTTAGGACTTAACCCTGCATAACTCCCTTCGTAATGTTTACCGCATTGGACACACCCCCTTAACTGATACATTAGCCATCGAGTAAAAACCCATTATTATTTTAGCAAATTTCGGTCAACATCCTTTTGACAGCATTTTCTTCCATAAGATTTTAACCTCAGGCGATTTTGAATGATTGAGTTAACCCTTTGAGGCATAGTCGGTCGTTCAGCGTCACACCTTTTTCTCCATGGTTTTACATTTTTTTAACTCCTTTTTTAAGAACAAGTACCGGTTTTTTTTATTTTTCCTAAGTCTCTTGGATATAAGTGAATGTGAAAAAAATGTTATCCGTCATTAATTGTTACTTATAAAAATAATTTATATAAACAAATAATCCAAATTGGTGCTTTTTCACAGAGAAATTCATTTTCCACTAATCTATCTTGTAGATTCGAACGGTAATTTTTTTGTGTTGAGTCCACCTTAAAGTATTTTTCAGAATTTTTTCAGAATTTTCTGCAGTGTTATATAAGTTATAAACTCTATTTTTTAGTTTAAAACACTCTAAAATGAAGTATTTCTCAGAACAAATCCTATATAAAAATTGTATTTTGTTCAACCCTGTTCTTGAGGTGTTTATTTTCATCTCTGAATCTGAATCTAAATTCAAAATATTCAATTTCGAAAAGTCCAAGATGGCAGAATTTAAGATTTTTGGACATTTTGAATGTTGAATTTTTTTAATTTTGAATTTCGGAAATCTGACTCCGGATTCGTAATCAGCGACCCCGAAAACCCCCTAAGGTGATTGTGACTGTAAGATTTATTTCTTAGAAAAATGTGTGCCGCAAAGGGTTAGGAGTAAACACGTGATCCATACAGTCCCGACCATTCCTAAACCCCTCCTGCCACTCAGGTAAAAGATAAAACTCTTCGGCCCAATCTATTAGTTTCCTTAAAAAAATTTGTATGAATATTTTTTCGATACAATTAACTAAAGCAATGGGACGGTAGTTAGAAGGATCATTAGTATCCCCTTTTTTATATAACATTTTAACGTAAGTTTGCGACAACAATTCAGGAACCTTCTATTCATCCATTACTCTGTTAAATAAAGAATTTAAATACAGTATGAGATTTCAAGGTAAATTTTTTGAGAATTCGTAACCAATTAATGAAATATTTGAAATCTCTAACTCTAGTATCCAATAGGGAATTTTATAAATTCCACTTGAAACCATTTCATTACATACTGCATCGAAAAAGTTTATTTTCTCTTTATCTAAATATATACCTAATCCTTGTTAAGCAAGTTTGCGAAGGGATAACAGATTCTCAGATAGAGACTGAGCACAAATTACATCACTCATCTCATATGTTTTGTTATTACATGTGATATACGCCTAATGCGTATAGATTATATGACATTGCCAACTCACAATCTTAGAATTAGGATATACAAAGATCGGAATCATGAAAACCATTTGGGGAAATGGGTCGGCAGTAAGCACCTAGGATACTTAGAGCGCTCAGCCCAATAAGGCCTCGACCCAAGCACCAGATTAGTTCAAACCAGTGCTCGCAGATTTGAAACGAGACGAACTTGACACAATGAAAGGTCTATGTCCGTGTGAAATAAGTAGGAGATCGTAATGATTGCGCGCGCAGCAAATTCTCCTCTTCTGAGTTTGAAAACCCGAAGATGTACGATTGCCTTCGGAAAACTTAGGGCGGTCTATGCTATTTATATCTCCTAGATTCACATATGAAGGAAAATTGAAGAAATTTCGATTTTAATATTTCGATGAGTTTTGATGTCGAGGTTAGGTTCTTCAGGTGGAGAATATTCATATTAATACTATTATATATATTATTAATGTTAATATTAGGATTATATTATAATAGAATAAATTAAAATATTCATTTATTTCTATTTGGATCTGCAAATTGAATTAAATTCAAGAAATTGGTTATTTTAATGATTTGAATATTTCGCGCGATTCTTATATACGTAGATTTTGAGGTTCTGTTTTTTCAGCAGTAAAATATTTTAAATGTGATAATAATATAAATAATAAATACTACTACATATAATTAGTGTTTATTTTATAATGGTATTCTATTCTGATTCAATTTATACCATTGATTCGCACTTATTAGAAAGAGATTCAGGAAATTGGCAATTTTAATTATTTGAATGTTCCGCGCGATTCTTATATATCTATTATAATATGCAAATGAGTAAATTATATAATTAACTGTATGATAATACAATTATGTATAATATTAGATTAATATTAATTAATGTTAAATGATTTTGTGCTGGAGTTTTAAATGTTTAAACGTTAAAATTATATAT
>UCOK01010998.1:0-15516 GCA_900474325.1 Synergus umbraculus | reverse complement strand
GTGTTCTCACAATTCGCTTAATATGTTCGTGGCGAATTGTGAGTATGGTTCCTTTCTTCAAGTCCCCAGACGTGAAAATATAGAATTCGTTGGATGCGCGGGGCTCCGCTCATCGTAATAGTCCCTGAGGCGGCAAATTCACTGCCCGAGAGGTGGCGAACTCTAGCGCTTGGCGGAAGTACTGACGGGATTCAAATTGGCTACGTCCTTCCTTCCTTCATGGCAAATTCCAATATAACATCCTTCATCTCAATTTTGGCATCCTTCATGGTTTCGAATGGCTCGAGGTTTACATGTCAAACATACGCTCAATATAAAAGAGTTAGAAATCATAAGAATTAGTTTCGAGAGTGCTCTGGATTTACGCAGCGGGACTCTCTTTCTAACAGTCGTATTACCGAGTGCAATTTAAAATAACGAATGTCTCCCATTTCCCTTTACCATTCCCTTTTCCATTAACATTTTTAACATTCCCATTACTATTCCTTTTGCCTTTTCCTTTTGCCATATCCCTTTGTCATTTCTCTTTACCATTCCCTTTGCCATTTTCCTTTACTATTCCCTTTACCATTCCCTTTGCCAATTTCCTTTATCAATGTCTTTACAATAATTGCTTCCTCATAGAGGAAGCTTTGTAATGGTGACATAATCCAGTTTCCTAAAAAAGGTTTTTTTGAACATATTTCAAGGGCAATATATGTAATATGATGATCTGAAAAAATGTCCGGATGTATGTATGTATGTGTGTGTGTATGTGTGTCACGATCCAGCAATTTCTTGATAACGCGTAGAGATAAATTGATGAAATTTTGCATAGTTAGTCCACTGTATACCTAGTTGAATTTCTTACAATGGTTTAACAAAATATTTTATTTTACAAGTTTTATGTACTTTTATACTTTTCGTAAAATTCATTTTTCCACTATAACTTCTCAAATATTGAAAATTTAAAGCTAGAGTAAGAGAAATGAAGATTCCTTTCATCGAGACGAATCGATTGACCTATATGATTAATGCATTTCATTAAAAAATGAGGAAGTTATGTTTTATTATAATTTTGAAAGTTAATTTTTCGCTCTATGTTTCAAATAATCAAAATTTGGGTTGACGTAAGGAAATTGAATATTCTTTATGTCGAGACGAATCTATTGCAAAGTGCTCATTGAATGAGTAAAAAAGTTGATACAACATGACAGCTAGTTTTCTTTTACATTGATTTCCATTTAGAATGTGAAAAGCTATGGTATGTGGTTTTTTTATAAATGAAAATCGATATATTTGATTTTGTCGAAAACTATCACTCGCAGAGAAAAATATTTGAAACTATCATTTTCTCAATCAGCACATCAAAATACATAAGTATACGAAGTTTCAACTAAATCGGGCATAACCACTATTCGGAACTATATCCGTACTTTGTAAGCATGAGGGGATCCTTGCTCATAGTGAATGGATTTTTTTACCAAGATAGCAAGGAATAAAGGCTACTACAAAAGTATGATAGGTACTCTTACTATTAGAGGTGAATTTTTTTCTCCCTGTAGGTAAACGTTTCTTGTGGTTTGTATATATGGTGTAAAAAATTATATTCAAATTTATTTTTTTTTTAAGTACAATTACAGTCATTTTACGATTAAAAAAATAATAAATTAGAATATAATTGTTTACACTATATACACAAACTACAAAAAACGTTTATCTAGTATGAAAAATATATTTTATTTATTATTTTTAAATGTCATTGCAAAACTCTAATTGTAATTATAGGTGAAGCTTAATTTTATTAATTTATGGTGACGTACGTCATCACATAACCTATAATAAAATTAGGGATTAATAGGGAAATAGAGGAAGGATTTAGAAGGTCATCCTCTCTCAAATCTGCTAATCATTTTTTAATCAAGTAACTACTAATCAATAGGACTAAACTTTGTGCAAGTTTGAGCCCGATCGGATGACATCGGTTTCAAAAGTGTGTTCACTTGATATGAAATCCCCCATATATTAGAGATTAAAAAAGATTGTTATCCTTCAAATATTCGAATATCAGAAGAAGGAGCCATGGCAAAGATTCAGTCTCTTATTGGTCACAGTATTCAACGTCTTTTCAAAGATCCGAATTTATGCCTTCCGGTTTTAGAGAATAGATTGAAGATCATTTATTTGGACTTTGAAATTAAATATGGCATCGATGGACTGTCAACTGACGCAAAATACAATTAAAAGTATAATAACAATGATTTGACCGATGACTCTTTTTTCATAATATCAACGGTGCCAATATGGTCGAAGAAGCACACGGAAGAAGCAGTTTGGATGAATCCTAATACTTCCTCGCCAAAATGTTGTACAGTACAATCTCCATAAGGACTCCCTCCATAAGAGAGCGAGTGACCTTGATGAGCTCGGAAGTTTCCCCCACTACAGACCATACTCATGCCAACACACACGCACATTTCGCACACACGTGCAATTTCCAAGCTCGACGACAATCATGATTAAATATGCAAAGGTTTGAAAAGTTTGTACAGCTCTCACTGATACTCCATCGTCTTCCACTTGCTATATTTGCAAAGCGACACCATCACAAATGAATGATCTAGAACGTGAAAAGAAGAAGAATAAAATCGAGTCCAACCTTGAATTTGGTCTTTCTACTTTGCATGCCTAGATAAGGATCTCAGATTTTTAACTAGATGATTTTAAGAAAAATAAAATGTACCATCAGATAAAATATGTAGGACTCCAACCAGCCAAACTTTAAGCACGATCGAATCATTTCAGTAGTATACCTAAGTCGGTTCTGTGACACCACTACAAGCTTCCAGGTACCGCCGCTAGATGGCGCCACTTTCGCCATCGTAAATTATCGACTCCTTTTAACCACTGTCGGTAATTTACAGTTCACTGTTTTACCATCAGTCGATGCGACAGAGCACTGACATCCAATCGTTACTCGATCGATATGTATGGTCACTGTTTTACCGACCAGGATAGCAAGACCGGTTCTGCTGCACCTCAGTCAGTAGTCGTGGGTTTCTCCGCGCTCCCTATCCCGCTGGGGCATAGTAGGGACTTGCCTCTAAAATGTGTACAATATTCAGAGGCGCGCATTTCAATTTCTTTAAAATCTTGAGTCTTCCAGAAACTTCGAGAAAATTCTAGAAACTATGTGTGTTCTCTGCCTTGCGGCGCGTTGAAGTTCAGGTACGTGCCATGGCGGCGTCTCGTCGTGGGTTTCCCCGCGCTCCCTATCCTGCTGGGGCATAGTGGGGACTTGCCTTTAAAATGCGTGCAATATTCAGAGGCGCGCATTTCAATGTGCATTTGTGGATCAGTGAAAAGTTAGAAGTGAAAAGAAGAAGAAGAAAGTGCCTAAAAAGTTATGGCTGAGAAGAAGAGTGGTGCAACGAAAAAAGTAAGTTGTGATTCGTGTGGTGAAAAGTGTTCTTCATATTGTTTTGTGCTCTTAATTAAATTTTAATATGTGTTTGTGTGTGTGTGTGTGTTTTAGGCTTCAAAGAAGTTAGAAGAGCCTCCAAGAGAGACTGACAAAATTCAAAACGAATCCTCAACTCATCAAATTCACGTGGACATACCATTGCCTTCAAATTTTGATATAAATCAAAAGCCACTAGAGGTAAAAATCTAAAACCATTTTTTAAATTTAAATTTGCCTTGAAATCATTCTCTAAAAGAATATTGCATATTTCTTTTTAATGTGTATCAATAGTTGTGCGTTATGATAGATCACCACCACTATCATATAAAAGAAAACACGAAAAAAGGACGCGACGGCAAGCTTCCTCGACCTCATCATCGTCATCGTCATCATCATCGGCATATAAAGCACATTCACCATCACCGCTACCACCGCTAACCACCACCACCATCATTATCACTACCAAAAACACCATCAAAAGAATTATCATCCTCCTCGACACTAATGCAATCGACTTCCGCAACTTTATTAAAACTCCAAACACCAATAAATCCTCCTATATGTCAATATGAAAACAGTGCGTCGTTCTTGCAACAATCGCTGCAAGATTCAGGTAATCCGAAACCAAGTAAACGTCCTGCCTCTCCACATCCTTCATCATCATCAACGCACGCGAATACTCTACACACTGATTTGCGTTTATCAGATGTCAGCAGCGACGACGTAGAAAATATTGAAAAATTTTTATCATTTCCTAAAAAAAAAATTGTAAATAAGAAACGCAACATTGAAATAATCGAGCCACATATCATGGATTCTACTCATCGCAAAAAAATTCATCCTGTTGTAATAAGCGGACGTAAACCTGAAGGTGCGTCAAATAAATATAATAAATAAATATTCTCTTTAAATGATAAAGAGTATATATGATATATTGATATAAAATATATAAAATATATATCTATATCTGTAATGGATCTTAATTGCTGAATCGTTCATAAAATGAATGTACTTAAAATAAAACTTTTAATATGTATATCTTTTTACAGTATTTTGAATGATAGCTTAAAGAAAAAAATTAAAGTTTGATTATAAAACAGAATTTGAATTTCCAGAAGTAAGCACTATTTGAATTTCTTGTTGCAATTTAGCTTGATGAGTATCAAGCTTTTTTAAAAGCTTAAATCTTTATCGAGTGTGATTTTATCGATAAAGTCACACTCGACCGTACCAACTCATAAGAAACGATGAATGACTATGATACTGATTATACCATCGAAGCATGATAACTGAAAGAATGATTATTTTTTTTACCACACCTATAAGTGTAAGGTTAAGTTGAGTTGCATATGTTTAGGCGATTTATTGAAGATGGTAATAAAAATGTTTTTACAAAAGAGAATCATTAAAATATTTTAATAACAATTAAGATCCATTTTACAATTTCAGATTACAAATTAGTTAATGAGAATTCATTTCAAAATTTTTATGATTCAACTGTATCATTACTATGAAAACCATTTCCAGATACATCGTTTGTAAAGAGGCAAGATGTTTTACCTCAGTGCTGCTGTAAAACTTATCATTAGAATGATCCTCGTTTCCAATTGAAAACAATAGATCTTCCTTTACCTCGATTTAAGACATTCCATGGTGTAACTTTGTGATGTATGATGATGATGAGGCAACTTCTTTTGTTATTTTCAATTTTCTTATGTATTATCCATTGGTGGTATATCATTAAATTTTCTTTTAAATTCCTCCCTGGTTTTCAAACTCCATATTTTTCAAGAAATTGACGTTCTAGGTGAGAATTGTAATGAGGATAGTGATTGTTGTTGAAACGTTGAAGCAGATGATAATGTTGGTAGCATAGGTACAGGTGGGGGTGATGGTGGTAGCAAGAATAATTTTAATAAAGATGGATCCATAGAATGTGATGAATCTAAAGGATCATTAGTTCATTCCAAATAACCAGGACGCAAAGGATCGTAAGCGGCATCTGTTGGCATCTGTATAATTAAACAAGATAAAAAGTATATACTATATACTTATATATATATATATATATCATAATTATATGTCCGATAATTGCCTCCTTTCGAGCCTTGTAAAGTAAATAGCTATTAAATGTTACAATAAAATTTCCTGGAATTTTAAAAGAAGTCAATAGATTTTAATATTTTCCTAACTCATAGAGGAAGCTTTGTAGTGGTGATAAAATCCAGTTTCCTAAAAAAGGTTTTTTGGAACATATTTCAAGGGCAATATATCTAATATGATCATCTGAAAAAATGTCCGGTATATTAAAGGACGTAAAGCGGCTTTAAATTTTATCGTAGAATTTAAAGAATTTCAAAAAGTTTCTGAGTTGAATATTAAGAGGTTTTCACGAATTTAAAAAGATTTCAAGTGATTTTTATTAGTTTTAATATATTTTATGAGGTTTAAAGGATTTTAGTGTTTGTGGGATAATTTTATTGAGGGATTTCAAAAGAATTTCTGTACATATGTATATGATTTTTAAACTAATTTGTAGAATTTAAAAGGATTTTGAAGGTTGTAGTCAAATTTTAAAGGAGTCTATGAGATTGTTCTAATTATTAAAATATTGTATAGACTTTTTAAGGATTTAATGAAATTTCATCAGATTTCTAAAGATTTTAAGAGATTTTAATTGTTATGAAATTCCAAGACGTTTTTTTATGAATTTTTATAAATTTTTGGCGAATTTTAACTTGGATTTCAAGACATTAATGATTTTAATCGTTTTCTGAATTTTTAAGAGTTTATAAAAGTTTTTGGGAGTTTTAAGAAATCTTAACGAATTTTAGGGTATTCGAAGGTTTTCCTGAAATTTGTTTACGGTATTAGTTTGTTTTTCTTCTTTCAACTTCAAGTCATTCAAAAGCCAATCAGGTTTGCAACAACAATGTATGTGATATTTTCGATAAATTTCGTGACACCACTTTTTTAAGATAGGATAATGCCATTTTGAATTATAAAAATGTGCGTTATATCGAAATTAATGAATTTGAATAAAAAAATATAAAAATTAATTAAATGCATATTCAAGTGAGTACTAAAGAATATTTTCATTTACAGAATATGCATTTAATTAATTTTTAATACATGTTTTTGGCTGAAATATTGGGAAATGGTAAACAACATGAAAATATACCTACATTAGTCTACTATTAACTTTCTAAAATTATTTTTTTTTTTAAAAGAAGAGTAGAGAGACGTATGTTTTTTTATATATTCGTTACCATTTCCTAAAGTTAAAGAAAAATTAGTGCGTTTAGAATAATGTAAAATATATAATCGAAAATTGAAGAGCTTCACAAAAGACTGAAATACTATCTATTATACTATTATAATACTTATCGCAAAGTATTATAATTTATGGATATCATAATAAAATATTGACTGGCATAATATAAGAAATTTCGTGTTAAGGGGGGGTATACTATTTAATTTTTTTTTTTGCATTTTTTTATTGGTTTATCTGAATGTACATCCTTTCAAGATTATTGTGTCCAAATTTGAAGCAAATCAAAGCAAAATTAACTGAAGAGTGCTTCGCTGGGCTTGGTGCCGCCTAGGACGTTGCTAGTTATACCGGCGCCGCGATTCGTGCTTTTTCTTCAGCAGTATGCATCAGTGTAAGTATATTAAGTAAGTATATTAAAGTATATTAAAGTATGTTAAAAAAAAACTTGCTGACTGACGTGTTATTATAATTTTTCAATACAAAAAACTTTAAACGCGTTTTTCTCGAAACCACATTTTAAAAGTCCGTGGACAATGTAATTTCAAAACTAATAAACCGATCCTTTTCAAATTTGGTAAACATTTTCTACGTATAATTTGCTAGGTAATGTATCGAGGATTTTTTTGTTTGTTAATAAGTATTAATTTTGCAATAACAAATTGTGCGAATTTTTTCGCAAAAATCGCTGTTTTGACTTCAAAATGTCAAGAAAAATTCAAAATTCGAATTAAAAAAAATTTCTCGCCTGATTACCTGCGAAAAATGATTATCTAATGAAAAAAATTTGATTGTTTCAGATAATCCAGTGCTGAGATATGCTGTCCATCGCAAAACGTCTTTTGCTCGAGACACTTCGGGAGACTTGACGCCACCGACTCAATTTTTAATATTTTTTAATGAAATTTGTGTGGAATATTGTTCGATCCGTACTCTATTATGTACACTTTTATAAAATAAATTTGCATTTACAGAAGCGAGTAGAAAAATTATTGAAAATGACCCTTTTTTTTAACGAATTAAGTATACCCCCTCCTTAAAGTACTTATACTGCACATCAGAAAGATATGCTAATTTGAAGTTGTAAATTCGTCTTTATTGCATGAGATCCTTACATCCATTTATTTATTTTAACCAACTTGGCTCATAATTATGAAATAAAAGATGTGCTTACAAACAACTAAAGATGTCAGCGATTAATTAACGTTTTAAGTGTCCGATTTCAGGGAAATATTCTGATTTAGTTATTATGAGAATATTCCTTTGTTCGGCATAAACATCTTCTCGTGTCAATTTTTCAATTTTAATTGAAATGCCTTTTTCACACAGCGACAAAGACAGATTCGCATGCTTTGCCAACAATTAAATTGTAATTTTAACCTCGAAACCCACGCCGTCGCTAAGAGTAAAGCTCTTCCGTGCTATATGCGAGTACAACCACAATTACCGTGATCACAAGATTAAAGCTCACGACACGTGTCGCAAAGATTAATGAGATTTATAAATAATAGACTTGTCGCTATCGCATGAACTAGGATGGTTGAAATCCGAAAAAAATAAATTCAAAATGGCTGACTTGCAAATTGTTCACCTTTTTTTAACGTAAATTGTTTTAAAAAAGGGTTAAATATTAATAAATAATTATGATTCCAGTTCATGCGATGAAGACGTGTGTAGAATAACATATCTAAATTTCAGCCCGATCGATCAAATAGTTTTTTCTGACTTATGGCGTCCAGGTTGAAAAACGTTGTTTCAAAAAAGCGTGTTTAAAGTTTCCCTTCTAACATACAGTGTGATCCCTTTTAATCTTTAAGGGTTTATTCTACTTTATACGCTAAAAAAATGGAAATAAATATTTTTAGGTATGATAGAATAAGTCTTAAACTACGTAAAAAAATTTTTTTTCAATTAACTTTATTCCATGTTTATATTAAAAGTAATGGCCGTGCGTAGGCTTCTCAAAATCAAAAGGGTAAACGTTACTAAGGAAATCTCGGTAACGGCTAGCTTAAAAAAAATCAAAATGGATTAGATTCAGTATGACAAATACTAGGTCTGTAACCTCTAATAATTAATATTTTTGAAAAAATAACAAAATGGCGTACAAAAATTGAAAAAAAAAAATTAATTTTTTTTCAGTGTTTTTTTATTTAAACAATTTAATATATTAGAGGTTACAGACCTAGTTCAATATGTGAAGAATCTGTGGTTTAAATTTCATAAAGATCGGTCGAATAGTTTTCATAAAATCCTTGGTACCGTTTTAAAAACGCTGTTTTGAGAAAAACGCGTTTAAAAAAATAACAATGTAATAATATAAATAAAAAACCATTTTTTTACGTATTTTAAGACATGTTTTATCATACCTAAAAATATTTATATCCATATCTTTCATGACATACTCATAAAAAATGTTGAAAAATAGCTCTTTTTTTTAGCGTATAAAGTAGAATAACCCCTTAAGGGGTTAGTACCAAAGAACATTTTTGAAAAATTGATTTTTAAAAAGTACAAATTCTTTTAATAAATATATGTAGAATTGTAGGATTAATCGTTATTGAGGTCAAAAATATCGAGAACAGATCGACAAACGCAAAACAACATAAGCATCTCGAACGCGCCGAATGTGCATTTGGCGCGCGTTTGAAGTAAACGACCTTGAAAATTGAATTCAAGGTCAAAATTGATGGTACCGTTAAATAGACCTCTCGATCCTGGTCAATTTTTGTCTAAACCATTTTTTCGTCAATAACGTATTTTAGAAGATACATGTAGATTAAAATGGATCACCCTGTATTTTAGATCAAAAACTAAACGCGTTTTTCTCGAAACAAGGTTTTTCGACCTGGCGGGCATGATTCCGAAAAAACTATTGAACCGATCGGGCTGAAATTTGGATATGTTGTTCTACACATGTGTCGCTATCGCATGAACCAAAATCATAATTATTCATTAATATTTAGCCTTTTTTATCAACAATTTACGGTTAAAAAAAGGTGAAAAATCTTCAAATCAGCCATTTTGCATTTATTTTTTTTTCGAATTTCAATTATTCTGGTTCATACGATAGCGACACATGTGTAGAACAACATATCCAAATTTCAGCCCGATCGGTCCAATAGTTTTCTCTGAATCATGCACGCCAGTTTTTAAAATGGATAACTTCCAGCAGCCATAACAGCCAGATGTACATATTTCTTTAACGATTGATTCAATTGAAGTAAAACTTTTCATAAAATTTCATTACACCCTAATGAACATTTTTTCCGATGGAAGTTTGGGCTTACTCAAAATTCCCTCGATAAACGAAGCGTTTCAGAGTTGCGTAATTTTATTTTGATACTGCATGGAAAAAAAATTAATAACTTTTTTTCATAACAAATCGGAAAAGTTTTATAGAATTTTTTATAAATTTTTTATCTTCAAAACACTTTGAAGCATAACTCCTCCAATTTTCATTTAAAAATATTAAAAACTCTGCCTTTCGGAGTGAGTTGAAGAGAAAATATGTATTAAATTTAATTTTCCAAAAAATTGAGTTTTTCCATTTTTTTTAGAAACAGTAAGAAATACATCTTTTATGTAAAGGGATAAAAAAATAATTAAAAAATTAAAAATAAAATTAAAAAATTTTATTTTCGAAATCGATTTTGAACACATCAGAGGCCAACTCGGGAGGTCTAAAGCGGTCAGGCGAATTTTATGCGTGGTTATAGAATCCGGACCCTCACTTGTTCTCGATATTTATAATGAAAATAACGATTAACCCAACAATTCTACATATATTTATTATAAGAATTTTCACTTTTTAGAAAATTGAGGTTTCAAAAATTTTCTTTGGAACTAACCCCTTAAGGGGTTATTCTCGGTTTATTTTCCAAAAAAAGCTTTTTTAAGATTTGTTTGCAGACATTTGAAATAAATAATATACAAATACCTAATACATCATTGGATTAAACAACTCTTGATTAATCAAACAATGAAGCTATAGTTCAAATTTCAAGTCAATCGGATGAAAACTTTTCGAGTTCTCTGGCCGATTTTGAAAACATGATTTAAAGAAATGACAAAAAATTGTGATTATGGAGTATTAAAATTACTTCGTAAATATTGATTTTAAGAAATTCTGAATTTAGGTCGGTACTTGGGCGTTGAAGATTTTGATTTTGGGGATGTTTTAGCATGATGATTTACTCTTCTTCTCTAAAGAGCACTCAAAAGTAATTTTTCATAATATCCAAATTGAAAATTTGACTTTCAATACTTTCACAGTGAGACGAAAGTAATATTTCAACACTAGAGTTGAAATTAAAAAATCAATTGACCGGAAACGGCAATTCTTGATGTGAATCTATCGATAAATCGTGCACGCATCATCTTGATATTCAACTTAAAGCTAACTCCATTCTCTGATGATATTCAGTCGTTGTCATGAGTGTCTACTATTTCTCTACATTTAACTACATACAGTCTCTTTTTCAATTTAGATGTTATGAGTTTCGCGCTCGGCATCTGATTGGTTACTATTCGCGCGCAATTTAAAATGCTTAAAAATATTCTATTATACGCATTCCGCATCCGCAATTTGTGTGACATTTGAGACAAGGAATTTCGTTGATATTGTGAGAGTCGAGTGTATTATTTATTTATTATTATTTATTACTTAGTTGTTTCCAAAAAACGAGATAAGATAATGTTTAGCTCTAGCTCAACCTACCTACTCGATGGTAGTGATCCGAGCACTATTTTTGCATTTTCTCTTTTTATTAGTATTAGTTTTATGCATCAAATTTCCACGTTTTGAGTCCCTCATAAATGAGAAATAATATATTAGACTATAAGAGCAGGAAGTTTGAAATTATATTCCTTCACTGTGCGCAATGATGCCGCAATTATTTTGAGCAGTCAGCGCTTTCAACCTCTTACCCCTGTAGTGTATAGTTGTATACTTACTATTTTTCTTTAGAGCCTGTTGAAAGTACGTTTACTAATTACATTTTTAATTATTATAAACAATACGAACACGCTCCAGTAGATAGCCCGTTGTACGGTCTGGTTTCACTTTGGTTCCTCACTTCAGCGCCACTTTCGGATATTCACAAAGTTTTGGATTTCTTTCTTTGCTCCCCCCCAACCATCCCTCTCTTTCTCCCCCTCTCTCTCTCTCACGTACTTTAGTGGGTTGCAAATGTTGCGATGCATGTTTTTGATACCTGTCCCGACATTTACAAACACGAGCGGAATGAGTGTTGCTGGTTTGGGGCAGGCATCAAATACATATGAAAAGCCAAATATAAATCACAATTTCTCGTTTATAGATTCATCAGATGATAATGTTTCGTTCATTTTTTTCTTTGAATGTAAGTTCACAATAGGAGCCGTCGGTAGCTCAGGTATGGTAAGAGCGAGACTTCCGATTTCGGGCCTCGGGTTCGATCCCTGAGTCGGTACCGAAGCTTTGGTGGTTTGGAACCCACCGTAAACTGTAGGTCCGCGGGACAATTCTTTAGACACAATTGCCTAAAATGTGATAACCTCACGCGAATCGCTCGCCCCACCCTACTCCTACCCATTGTTTTGAAATATTCAAATATTGTGGAGTACTCCCGGTATAGGGGAAAGACGGCTAGCAAAAAACACGACCTCTGCAACTGTGACGGGAGGCTTTGCAGGGTTAGGGAAGTCGCGTAGGCGGCACAGGGACAGAGACTAGCAAAATAAGCACGGCCTTTGCCACTGGACCCGATGGGTAGGCCTGGCCCCGCAACAGGTTAAATCGGGATGAAATACATCGAGGAATAAATGGTGGTCTGAGCATCTGGTTGAGGCTCCCCAGGGAGGGCCCTCCAACCCGCAAAAATCAACCAGCCAAACCCGATGAAGGTGCTAAGCCCAGAGTATTGTCCTCAGTATATAAGTCCAAAATGGACTTCAAGTCTGAGCGCCTATTGTGGGCTTACCTTGATTAGTTTTTATTTGATATCACTTTTTAACTTATATTCACTGACACATAAAAACAATGGTAAATTCCGTGCAAGCAATGTTGAGGTTATATGTTAAATCAAGAATGACAGCAGTTAATAGACGCCCATACTCACACACTTTTACATAACGCCTTATGCATGACGCATAATGTTCTCGACCAATCACAGGCCTTGATTTCCAATTTTTGGGTAAGATGTGATTAGTCGAGAACCTTATGCGTCGTGTATAGTACGTTATGCAAAAGTGTATGCAAGGTAGTGGCCTTAGCTAGCCCTGTGGAGAAAATGGAAATAGGCTTTAGAGAGAGAAAAAAACGTGAGAGGAAAACCTGTCTCTTTCTACATAAAGCTTATTGCTGGAGATAAATCTCGACCATCTTGGATCAGATAATCTAGATAGATCAGGACTAATCAGCTTTACCTAGAAAGAGACAGGTTTTCCTCTCACGTTTTTTTTCTCTCTGTAAAGCGTATTTCCATTTTCTCCACAGCGTTAGCGGTCCATTTCTATATGTCGATGCCTTAGCGACTACCGGCTCGCGGCAGTAGCGATCTCTGACGGAAGTATCGGTATGCACGATAAAATGTATTGCTCCCGCTGTTACAGAGGACGTGCGTGTAATTTTATTAAAGCACAAATCTTAGGCTTTCTGCTCTAAAATTGATGCTAAAAACACGTACTTTCGACCGAGGTATAAAGAAAAAACGGTATAAAGTTGATAAAAGTTATGTAAATCGGCTATTCAACCGCCTGAAACTGCCGTCCACCATTCGAATAGTCGAAATGAAGAAATCCTTGCAGAAGCAATAAACTATATTGATTTTCATAATAAAAAATTCTGTACTATATTTCAAAATTAAAGAGAAAAGTAACAATTTTTTCCATTACCCTTATTGAAAAAAATGTAAATATTTACCAATTCATTACCTGATAAGCCTTTAAAAACAACTATTGTAGCTGATCAAAGTTCTCTATTTTCGATTTTCATGTAACAAGCTTAGAATTACGCAAAATAAATACTTGGATTAAATCAAAGTGGACTATTCCACATCTCGTAAAGTGTTTATAAGTTATCATATTGAGGCGATCGGTTTATAATTCGCGCCTAAACTAAGAAGAATGAATAGACTAGTGTGAGAGTGTAACCACCTCCTTTTTGTCAAGCGTTACAATCGCGTGTCTTCGACAAGTTAAAGATTGGTCAATGATCGTTTCAATTCACACAACACACAAATTGAGAATAATATCGTATTAAAAATAATTGCTCAAGAATGAAAATTGATTGTAAAAAAAATGAGAATTTAATTTATTCAATATAAGCGAACGAAAAATGTCATAAATTGGAATAATCTGAGCCAAGTTGAAAGAGATAACTAACAAAATCGAATATAAATTTTATTATAATAAGAAATATCGAGAACATACACAATTTCAAATTCAGTCATCAATAACCGTTCAAAATCCAGTGAGCGATTAATCAAGAATATAAACAATAGTGTTGACAACAAGACGCAATAATAGACAAGAAAGAGACTTCTAATAATGACCGTGAACAGATTCTCAACCCAATAACCGAGGATAAAATTAATTACGTAACGAATAGAATTTGAATTTAAAAATATAATACCAAATTACAATAAGGAGGCAAATAAAAAAGAAATCTTCGAAATTAAAGCCATAGAATTCCTGACTGTCAATTAAATATAAAGTTCAAAATTAAGTCAGCGAAATTACATAGTATAAGAGGTACAGGAATTCAATATAAAAAGAGAGAGATGAATGACAAAACAAATTATGACTTATTAGCCGACTTCGACATCCTTTAGAACGTTCAACTGAAGAGAACAATATGTGCATCCCGCGATGACAAAATCAAGGATTGGCCAAAAAACGAAGTGCGGATATTAAAGAATTCGCTGAACCATCTAACATTCAACGACTTACTCGAAAAAACCTATGTTGACACCTCAAAGCTGAAGATGGTCAATTCCTGATCTCCCAAACGGCAACATGTTTCTTTAGGTTCTCGTAGCCGACAATCAGTGGAGCAATCTTATCATTACAATCATCAAAAATGGTGCATCTTACACTCGCCAAGATTAGAATATGATCCGAAATCTCAGTTAAAATAGAGAAAGACGAACCGCCACGCTCTCCGCTAGAACACACACAATTTCAACCGATGAGAAACCAATATTTAAATATGAAAAGTAAAAAATTTCACAAGCTAATTAACTATTTACCTCTTGCCTTCTCAGAGAGTTGCTTGAACGTGACGGTCACAGTAACTAGGTGTAATCACTAACAATTCAAATATTACAATGACGACCGATCCTCTCCAGCAACCTCTTTCCCCCCATCTATTCTTATCCCCTCTATTAAAAATTAATACCTAGGAAAATTGGTTTCTCATTGGTCTTCATTGACCATTCTTACATCTTGATTTTAAGCGCTCAAATACAAATCGATCGCCTCAAGAGTGACGTGAAAAGAGCCGGCCTATCACCTTACGAGCTTAATTGAATAGTAAGGGAAATTCTAATTATCCGAGGTGAAGACGAGGCGAGCAGAGAACCAGAAATTACTCTCATTTTGTTACTTAGAGTGGTCTCTTGGAGACAGGTCCTGCCACGCTTACGCCGTCACAAAAATAACGGATAAGGTGAATATTTATTGCGAAAATCATAGTTAATTTTCTATCGTAAAAAAGGTGATCGGTTGTGCTCAAATTTGTGTCTCTTTTTATTTGTTATAGTGTGGCTGGTGTATATATATGTAATTACCTGGTATATATATATATATATATATATATATA
>UCOK01010997.1:0-18402 GCA_900474325.1 Synergus umbraculus | reverse complement strand
TGCGTTTGGGATTATCGTAGTGGACCCATTTTTCATCGCCGGTTACAATGCGATGTAAAAAACCCTTCCGATTCTGTCTTTGAAGCAGCTGTTCACAAGCATAGAAGCGGCGTTCAACGTCTCTTGGCTTCAATTCATAAGGAACCCAATTTCCTTGCATCTGAATCATTCCCATGGCTTTGAGGCGTTTCGAAATTGCTTGTTGAGTGACTCCCAATGATTCTGCTAATTCTTCTTGCGTTTGGCACGAGTCTTCAGCAAGTAATGCCTCCAGTTCGGAATCTTCGAAAATTTTTTCTCTTCCGCCGCCATGCCGGTCCTCGACATCAAAATCACCGCTTTTAAACCATTGAAACCACTCCCGACACGTTCTTTCATTAAGAGCAGCGTCACCGTAAGCACTTGAGAGCATTCGATGAGCCTCAGCCGCAGTTTTCTTTAAATGAAAGCAGAAAATCAACACTTCCCGCAAATGACGAGAATTTGGCTCGAAAACTGACATCTTCGATCGAGAATACACTTCTGATGCAAACACAAATTCACTAATGTGGTGATGTGGTTATGTTGACAGATGTCCAAGCTTACTGTACGAAATTTTTGACCTGCCTATTTCAACCGGCACTTACCGCTGCAGTCATCTATCGAAAAATGGCGGAAGCAAAGTTGTACACCTAATACCATGCATCAGATACGATTTCAACAAGAAATCATTATAATTTCTTAAAAAATGTTGAATTTAGAGAAAAAAGTTGTGAATAAAAAAGGTGGTAATCTGAGTTACCACTGCGCCGCAAAGGCACCACAATACAACATTCAGACATTTTGTAATATACATAAATATATGCTCAATAAATACCTCTAGTATTATTTCTTACCATCTTTAAGTGTAATGATCGTTCAACATCGTCCAATTGAATAAATAAGTGCTGCAATAGGTAGGCAAAACACTTCCGAGTTGATAACTATTTGCTCCAGTAATGGAATTCGCACGTCAATATCGAAAATAAACAAGTTTCAGAGGTTTTTGCGCCAGTGTTTGTCACACCAAACAGAATAAAAATCTTAATTTAAGTTTTCATGGAGCGCCAAAGCTTGGAAGTGTTAAGGTGAATCCACACGCTGACTATAACTCTTGTTCCGCACGTAAATTTTTTCCGTGCGTAAAATTGGTGTCGCGTCCCCACCAACTTACCGAAATCGTGTCGCGCTAAATTAAATTTGTAAAGTTTTGTAATTGATTGAGAATGCGGTAAATGGGTGCGACTTGGTGGGAACGCGACACGACTTGGGTAAGTTGATGGGGACGCGACATCAATTTTATGCGCGGAACAAGAGTTAGAGTTGGCGTGTGGATTCACCTTTAAAAGAGAAAGGCGAAATTTATTTGGAAAAATTGAAGTCGTAGAGAAACATACTGAGTGGTTAAGAAAATCGAAAGTAAAAGATTGTAACATCAAGAACTTACTTGTCTGTTCCTTATATTTTAATGAAAATTAGTTGGTATACTAAATATTAATTGAGTCAGTGATATTTAATTTAATATTAGTATTGTTTTTATGGTAGATAAATATTTAATTGTGAAATGATAGTAGATGATAATAATGATAATTTAATACACAGTTTTTATGGAAGTTTCGCACATTACAATCATCTACTTGTATTCAGAATATTTTGTCTTTCAATCATATTCCTCGTTGCAGGTCTAGCTATTGCGTATCTTTATAAACTATAATATCTATGTAAGTCCAAGTAAAATACCATTTTATAAACTTAAACACTTTTTTGAATTAAATTATTGATACTCCTCCACATTATTCATATGGTTTCAGCGGCCATGTTTAAATGGCACCGCAGCGCCGCTTTCGACACTGTGGATGTTTTTATTTCCAATTGCTCACTTAATATTCCATCTGCCTGAATCTTTCTGTCAGGAAAAGTTTTAGCAGGGACGCAATTAGTGATTTTTACTGTGCAGTCCGTTTATTTTAGTTAGACAACTTTGGCCCGTAACAAGTTCTTGTTCCACAAAAATCTATTTCATAAATATTTTATTATAAAAGAATATATGTATACTCGAGGGAATAAATTTCACAATTTATTATCCAATTGGAGAACTATATTCCACTTATACTCTCAGGCGAGATGAATGTGGACAGTCGAAGGAAACTATATTCCAGGAGAATCGAGCACGTAAACACTGTCGATACACACCGAGGTTCTTTTTCTTGCTTCGTCTAGTGAACTCAAAAGACTCGGATGGAAAAAATCAATTTAGTCTAGTCTGCGAGAATGATTCGAGGTGTGGAAAGAAATACTTGTTCTGACGATAAAAGTTTGTTTATTGGAATGAAACAATTTGTCGGCCCTCGCATCGAAGCGAATAGTTTTCCTATCACTTTTATTGCTTAGTTCGATAACTCTTTCGATCAAAAAGATTCACAGATTTTTTTACATATTTCTGGTTCTTTAACCCCAATGAATCATTTTATATTTATCTTTTTCAAAAAAAGCATTTCTAAATCTTATCAAATCTATTACATTAAGAACTAACATTTTTTACATTCATATTATAAAAGAAGAATCCAATAAATTTTTAGACATTTGAACTTTTTAAGGGTCTTCACTTCACTTCATTTCTCCCTTCAGAGGAGAAATTTGAATCAGATAATTCTTTTTTATTTTAATTCCATCAGAATTCCCATCAATTCCGACTCAGTTAAATTCTTAGAAGTTGCAGTTAGAAATATGTCAGTGAGAGATTGATTCTTATCCGTACTCGATTATCTTTATCAGATGAATACCGATGTCAAAGTTTCGAAAGGTCGATTACCAAGACTATAGTAGGCTGGAAAACCTCTAGATACCAAAGGAAATAAATTATTGCGCGAGAAGGGTGGAAAAAGAGTGATAAGTGGGAAAACGAGGTAACGAGGATCAAAAGCACTTGAGCTCATGGTGAGTAATTAAAATAAAATTCCCTCGATAAAATCTAGTCGAAGCGATTCATTAGTGAAATATTTTCTACCAAAAAATATTTTATATTTTTTTCCAGATAGAGCTTTACGAAAACTTCAAGTAATTTAATTTTACTTCCAATTTTATTATGTATTAATTAATTTCCCCAGAGTTACAAAGAAAAAACTTTCAATTTATGTATGCTGCTTCACATAGCTATAAATAAATCTGTTCAAGGGTATTTTATTTTCCTAAAAAGGTAGGTGAGGTATTACATTAACGCAATGTACATTGTTTTAAACGTTTTAAATATCTGAATATAATAAATTGTTTAATAGTTTCAAAATTTTCACACCGTTTATATTTAAGCATGTAACAAAATTTTAACTAACTAAATTTACTCACAGGGCCTTTTCTTAAATTACGTAATGTTTTTGGGCGGGTAGGGGGATTATGAATTTTTCTGTGCTGTCTGAAATGGAGGGGAGAGTACGTAGTTAAAAAAATTTTACGTAACGATTTTAGCTTGCTGAAAATCACTGAAAATCAAATTTAAATAGACGAAAAGCAGATTTTATTACCCTATTACCACTTATCAACTTCTGATTCGTCAAACTTTAGGAAATATGAAAGTGCCTGTTTATAGTTTCCATAATTGACCCTTTTAAGCTAGAGCGCGCTCAATCACTAAATCTTGCAGAGGGTCTGAAGACCAGTGTTCATGGTCTGTTGGTTATGTAGAGGTTCATCAGGGCAACCTTGTTGGCACAAGGGACAACCGAGGAACTGACGGTTGTGCTGAGGCGCCTCGAATTTCAGAACCCGACCTTGAGGACTGGTAGCTGGAGGGTCTACAAAGAGAGTAAGGGGAAGTTGACCCGGTTTCCGGGAGTAGGCTGGGTTTTCATAGTAGGGATCCCAGAAGGGGCTGTTAAGGCTTTGAAGACCATGAATTATAGGCTCTATCTGGGAGCGGGAAGAGTCAGCTTCAGGCTGGCTCAACAGGACCTCGAAAGGGGTCCTGTAGGGACAGGGAATGCCTCTTTAATGACTGGGTCAGACATTCAATGTACACAGATCAATTTTCATCATAGCAAAGACGCCTCGGCGGTATTAACCAGGGCATGGCTACGATGCGTACAGGGATTTTCATAATCTAAGAATCCTGGTTATGCAGGGAGAAGATTAGAGGATTAGGGGTCTGTGGTACGATATTTAAGGACCTGCTCGAAAATGCGCCTAAGGCGTGCGGTTCCGTTGAAGGTATGGATGACCTACTGGTGCCAAAATTGTGCTGGAGAGACCTCGTGGTTATTAGGACGAGGCTCGAGGTAGCACGACACCAATGAGAGAGGCAGGAACCTCTTAGAATTTCTAGCTGGCACGGATCTAGAGATATTAAATCGAGGTAATACCTTTCAAACCAAAAACAGGAAGGATGTACTTGATGTGACGCTTTTCTCAAGGGGGCTGGTTGACAAGGTGAGAGGCTGGAAGATGTCTGCGATGGAATCACTCTCGGACCACAGGATAGTGATGCATCATTGATGTTGAAACATTCAAAACATTGATTTTTGCTTTCAATTATCGATTTTTTCAACATCGATGTTATATTTTCGATGTATCAATGGTTAAAACATCGATATTTTCCATTCGATGTCCCATCAATACTACAGGCAACTTATCTTTTGGTTGGCCCCCAGGAAGCCGGAGGTACAGCTGACGAGGAACCCTAGATATACCAAGTGAGAAGGTACAGCTTGGACAACCTCTTCCGGACGTGAATCCCAGAAAGGGAGGCGTTTGAGAAGGAGGAGGAGGGGCCTTCCTGCAAGAGGTTATCGTGTATACCGATGCCTCCAAGGGGGGAGGAGGCTGGACGAGGTCGGTTCCTGTCGCTGGCTGGGCTCCGACCACAAACCTTCGGGTCAGCTATGCTAGAACCTGAGGAGATTAGGGCGCTTATAGACAGTGACATTCTAGGCTTCGTTAAGAGGACTGAAATGGGGGGCTAGGCAGCGTCTAGGGTTAAGGAATTAGGCACAATGGGCTTTTAGCCTGAGCGCCAGGGGGCCCCCACGGGGGTGAGGCTCCACGCCCAATTATTCAACTATCTAACTAACTAACTAACTAACTAAATAAATTTAAAAAATGATTTATTTTTCACGAGTATTTACATCATTCATATTTAATTAATTAATAAGAGATACTAGAAAATTAATTGTTTAAACAATTTTTCATTATTAGCCTCCTCAACGAAGAAAATTGAAAATAATGTCCAATGTCTCAAGCGAAAAAACGCATTTTTTTTAAACTAAAGATTTTATTACATCAGAAGATATTTAGTATTTTCAAGCGTCGAGCACGTTGTACGTTGTGCGACTTGAAAAAAGCATCCGTTGGTTAATTGTTTGTCCCTGAACAAATGTAGGAATAAGTCAACCATAAAAAAATTGCTATGAAAAAAGATTTGTCACTGCAAACATAATTTAATTTTCTTTTACATCAATGAAATTTAATTTACTCCATATTTTTAAAAAATATGTAAGTTATTATAAAATATGTGAAAAAAATCAAATGGCATCTTTAATATATTCATTAAAGGTAGGCATCATGAAAATGTTGAAAATTGATTAATTTTAACTTATAATTAACCGTATAAATACGGTTAATTATTGAAGAAGATGCCATGTTGGGTCCTAAGGGTGCTAGAAAGCTCTATTAAAGCTTGAAATACACCTTTTTAAAAAATTCAAATAATTGTTATGCGTATAGAATAAACTGCTAAAATAATTACATTATTCGTTATTAACTATTATTTTTTTCGGAGATTTTTTGAAAGGGCTCCGACCGACAAGTGAAAGTGATCCTCTCGAAGGGTTCCAAGCGTCTATTGTTCAGTCCAGGGTTCCCATTTATTACATTTTTTACTATTATACTTTTCTATAGTATTCCAGCAACACCCTGGGCTTAATACTCATACCTGGGACTCCTTTCTTCTCGCAAAAGAAAAAAAATATCTGAAAAAATAATCGTTAATAACGGATTATTACGCGATGTGCGTCTTAAGAAAAGTTAGTTGCGGCTTGGAACTGGACCCGATTGAACCTTTGCGCACTCTTCATGTACAATGCGCCCGTAATGCGCACGTTGCGAACTTGAATATATTAAATATCATCAGATGTAATATAAGTAAATACTCACTTGAAGAGCTAACATAAAAAGGTGAGGAATAAAACAAAACCTGAATCGATTCGATTAGTTAAACACCTTGTGTAGGTGTCAACTAAAATAATTAGAAGATGGCAAATATATTCAAGTCATTTAATTTGAAATTTTTTTTTCTAAATCCGTACGATTTGCAAAAGAATGTCCCATATGTAGGATAGTTATATATCCGTCGAAAAGAAGGGGTGTTGATAAACTCAAGAGGAAAATATTTCAGGGTTGTTCCACTATATATCACGATACAATTACCTTGCTTCTTCTTCTGATAAACTGGTCTGCTAGTCGACCCTTTTTCACAACTTTCCCGGTTACAGTATAAGGTCGGGAGGTATAAAACCTGCTAAACAAAACATACTGCGTAAGTGGCCAGAAGTGGTCGCATCTCTCGTAAAAGCAGATCGATTCTCTATTTAATCACTTTTTTATAACCCAAATCTTTTGCATTTTTATATAAAATTCATTTAGTATAAAAAATATTAACCATGAGAGAAAATTTAATATCTCCAACATATGATTCGAAATCCGATAAAAGAGATTCAGTATATTTTTATTACTTTTTTTACTTTACTTCTAACAGGTGTCTATTTTATATTATGTAGCACAATCTACTACCGGCCAATTTTGAAAATACGATTTTGAGAAGTGGCCAAAAATTTTGGTTGTGGAGCATTAAAGTTGCTTCGGAAAAATTGATTTTAAGAAATTGTGAATTTAGTTCGGTACTTGGGCGTTCTAGATTTTGATTGTAGGTATATTTTGGCATGATTTAAACCCAGAGAAAAAAAATAGACAAATAAAAATTAAGCCGAGAATATCCCATAAAGGAGAATAAAAGTTTTCAAGAGTGTACAGGATTTTACAGGATTTTTGAAGCCGTCGCCAATGGGCCATTATTTTTTTCAAAAGTCATTTTTCAGGTCTTCAAATATTTCAACTTTTTGAATTCACTGTCAATGGGCCTATTTTTTTCGTATCCCATAAAGGAGAATAGAAGTTTTCAAGAGTGTACAGGATTTTACAGGATTTTTGAAGTCGTCGCCAATATTTTGAAAATAGTTTAATTAAACTTTCCTCGCTTGATAAATGTCTAATACAACATTCTAATCAATTGTCCGGATGTATGAGTGTATGTGTGTGTTTGCATGTGTTGTAGATATATTGATGAAATTTGCAAGGTATATTGGCATCGCCAATATCTCAAAAACATACCAAAGGATTTTTCAAAATATTGAATTTTAAAATGATTAAAAATTAAAGTGATTAAAAATCATTGCTGGCTTTGAACTATGATAACTCGGTGAAAAAAAGAGATAGATTTTTTTCTTAAAACAGTTGGAAAGCTTATGAAATGCCACATCCAGTGGTGCTACCCAGATTTTTTTGACCTTCTAAAAAGAATTCAGCACGTAAGAAGTTTTAAAAAAAATTTCAAGATTTTCACAAATTTTGTACCTCGATTTAAACTTTTTGCATGACCTAGGAAAATTGTTGCAAAAATTTGAAAATTATACGACATAGAGCCTAAATCTTTATCTTTAATTTAAACCGAAAAAATTAAAAAAATCTTTATTGGTTCTCGAGATACGATTAAAAATATTCAATTGTATTTGAAAGAAGTTTTAATCGACGATCACGGTTCTCGGCCGGTCTGCTGCTCACCTCCTTCAAATACGATTCAACATTTTTCATCGTATCTCGAAAACCAATAAAGATCTTTGAAGTTTCTTTTGCTTAAATTAAAGATAAAGATTCAGGCTCTATGTCGTATAATTTTCAAATTTTTGAAACAATTGTTCTAGGTCATGCAAAAAGTTGAATTCGAGGTACAAAATTTGTGAAAATCTTGAATTTGTTTAAAAAACTTCTTACGTGCTGTATTCTTTTGAGAAGCTCAAGACAAAATCTGGTTGTAACCGCTAGACGTGGAATTTCACAAGCTTTCCAACTGTTTTTTTAACAATATTCTATCTCTTTTTTTCACCGAGTTATCGTAGTTCAAAGTCAGCAGTGATTTTTAATAGTGCTTGAGCCAATCGTACGGACAATTTTCGACGGTACTGTACATTTATAATATATACATACATCATATTAGATACATTTCTCTTGAAATGTAATGAAAAAAACATTTTTTTGAAACTAAATTTTGTCACCACTACAAAGCTTCCTCTATGAGAAAGCAAAAAAAAATATAGATTTAAAATTTCCCACGTCACGCGCGATTTTCAGTATACGCTGCGTCATCACTTTTTTTTACCAATAACGTATAAGCTTTACGTTACTCTTTATCATTTTATAATAAGTAGAACTCCGTGGATTTTTTATGGAAGCCGGATCCCTAGCACTCTATGACGTTAAGTTAGTAATAAAACAGTATCCTATATATTTCATATAATATATATATCGCATATCGAACATCGATTTTTTTGGAATACCACACTAGTTTATTTGTATACATTTTCCCTGTCACCCATTTTGGTATGGGTTTGCAGGTTAATACCAGAATCAAAATCATTATCAAGAATGAATGAAAATGGTCAAGGAGATGGGAGAACCAATTGGCCGGCACTTCGGAAAAGTAGATCTTGATCGAGTTGGTAATATTCGCTTTATTAGAAATAATATAAGCCATATTTCATACATAAGTCTCAACTCGGAACTTGAAACTCTAGTCTTTTGTGTCTCAAAGGATTTTTCGACGATCCACCTCCCGGTCCATTCGGAAAATACGTAAAGCCCTCGGAATTACGAGATGGCATCGCAAAAGGGCGGCAAATGTTGTGCGGCCAGCCAGGCGATTTATTCGAAAAAGAATTCAAGCGTATTTTCCGCGGCGAGGCGCTCCCGAAACCCTGGCGTGACGAAGCAAAAGCCAAGGTATTTCGCCGAACATTTTACATTCAAGGGGTGTACAAAATTAGTAAAATCTTATCTCATTAATTTTTACTAACTTCTGGGATTTAAACTTTATGAGTATTTACTTTATTGACTAAGTGTAAATTAGGTCTGGTTTCAATTATTTTTTATTTTGTCATTTCTCTACATTGTTTTAATCTGTAATTTCGTTTAGACTACTTAAAATATTTTCAATTCTTACGAATTGCGTGAAAGTCATTTAAATTTACGTATCCTCTATTGTGTAAAATTAATCTAGAAATAATTTTATTCCTTATATTCTATGATATCATTAATTCCGTACAAACATTAAGTCCAATTTTAATTGAAATTAAGTATTCCGAATCAATTGTCTCGACTCAAACATTCCAAATTAATTTAGGGGAAATACAATATACTTTAAATAGATGCAAGTATTTTAAAATAAATACCCAGAATTTCAAATGATGAAATCAAATTAGTTCGAAACCATTTCGGTGAATTATGTATTATAGGTTATTTCACAATTACTATCTGGCCACAAAACATTGGTTATCGTCTACTATCTGGAATACTGGGTATGCAAAATCCGCAAAATATATGGGTATCCTTAGGAAAATAATCTTTAATTGAGTTTTAAGAAAAAAATATGTTATACTATTGTTTCTCAGAATTATTATTGATATGAGAATAAATATTTTTATATTCCTTGGTATTTTGAAGTATTGCCGAAATAAGTTCAACAATCGATGGTTTATAACATTTTATTCTTACAAACTCATTAGTGATGATTTTCATAAAGATAGTCATACATTTTTTGGATTTGGATACCCAGTATTTCCTATAGCAGACGATAATAATATCAATGTTTTGTATCTAAATAGTGATCAGTGCCGGATCTAGGATTTGATCGAACCGGGGCAAAAAGTTGACATTCGCGCCCTTTCCCTCCAGAATTTGAGATTATGTAGTGACTTTAAAAACTGACATAATATTATAATAGGCGCTTTAATAAAAAAATTTTTTCGACATATGAATTTTGCGCCCCCAGAAATTCCCGCCCCAGTTTGCCCTCCCCTAGATCTGGGGCTGATAGTTGATATTACACCCTGCTGGAAGTAAAGAGATAGAAAGAGATAGATAGAGATAGTGTGGGGACAACCTATCTTTATTCCCAACCTTTGTCGTGAGTAAAATCTCCATCGAGTTTCCTCTCTAGTATATAGTTCTACACGCACTGTCATAGACAGGCAAAAAGACACACAGAGTTTCTATCTTCGATTACGTGCACATCGTGCACTTGTCTCACGTCTTTTACGTGCAATGTAAAGACTTACTAATTATTATAAAGTTATATGTTCTTGGTTTAAACTGACCGTAATTTGTGGCCGTAATTTGGAATATTAAGAATAATATTTCCCAGAATAGAACTTTTCTATCTCTTTCAAGTATCCATTTTGCATCCTCAAAACGCTATCCCTTTCTCTTTTCCTATGTATCAGTCTATCCCCATGTATGATAATATCCTATCTCTTCCTATCCCCAGTCTATCTATTTCTGGTAATGTCAATCTCTTTCTATCTCTTATGTTAGTCTATTTATTCGTAAAAAAGTGTTATTCCTTTCTATCCCTAATTCTATCTCCCTTGCTAGAAATTTGTATCTCTTTCTATTTCCAAGGCTATCTCTCCCTTATTAACTTATTAAGCTTCATATTTTAAACATACATAATAATTTTATAACTACTACATTTTGTACATACATATTATTCTAATCATACCTCTAATTTAAACAACGCTGAAAATTCCGCATCTATAGGGACGTAAACCCGCGTGCATCGAATTTGCTGTCCAACGCATGTTAGTCCACTGAGCCAATGACGGATTTGGGAATTATGCGGTAAAAACTCATCAACGCCTATTTCTTTAAATCTCCACTTCTCTATATTTTTCTATCTTTTGTCTATCTTATCTCTTTCGATGTCAGCTGCTTCTAAAAATAGGCTGGGCCAGAATCAGGGGATTAAAACACATAGCAGTAAATTTCGATTGACAAGCAAATAAAAAGAGATAGATTGAAAGGGACAGAAAAGTATGATTAAAAGAGATTAGTGCGAATTTTG
Source organism: Synergus umbraculus (assembly GCA_900474325.1). Classification (NCBI taxonomy): domain Eukaryota; kingdom Metazoa; phylum Arthropoda; class Insecta; order Hymenoptera; family Cynipidae; genus Synergus; species Synergus umbraculus. Next base: position 7,226 of record UCOK01010997.1, on the reverse strand, counting down.
ATTGATAAGAAGAAAGAAAGGTATAGTTGATAATAGGAGAGAGATAGAAAGGGATAGACAATAATATACAGAGATAGAAAGAGATAGAGAAGCGGAGATTGAAAGAGATAGATGTTGATGTGGATTGAGATGAAGATAGAAAGAGATAAGCGGAGATAGACAAGAGATAGAAATGCGAAGATTCAAAGAGATAAGCGTGGATGTGGATTGACACGAAGATAGAAAGAGATAGTGGAAATCGGCGCGGCGAGAAACAGAAAGGGATAAACAATTCTTATCCCTTTCTATCTTAGAAATAGAAGGAAATAGAAAGGGATGGGATTACTATTTCTTTACTTACAGCAGGGCATTGGAGCAAATTTTAACAAGAGCAAAAGTAAAGATTGAACAAATTAGTTTAAATACTATTATTAGTAGGTGTTTATACATCTTTGGTGTATAAAAGTTTAAAATCGCTGAACATCAATTCCGAAATCTATGCACGAAATCATAAATCCATGATTTTGTACAAATATTTCGCAGTCCCATTAGAATAGAAACTATCATTTTTTATTGACTAACGATTTATCCCTGTGGATATTAATTTGAAAATGAAAAGACTGGTCCACATATTATACCACCATCTGCTACAAAGAAGCACTCCACTCCTGATGATTGGTTTGGATGTTTTGGGAAGCAACCATCTCACTTCAGTCCTGAATTAAGAAAACCTAAAACGAAGAATAAGGAACCTGCTAATTTTAAAATTAAACCGAGTCCACTTGGGGGACCAGGGTATCTGGACATCTGTCTTAATCCGTATCCAAAACATGCAAATGAACCTTATGATCCTGTGAGGGTAAACGGAAAGAAAGGTTATTTAATCAGAATACATCCTGAAACTTTACGATTTTCTTATTATTAAAAAATTCTTTTTAATTGCATATAATAGGATAGGTTAGAGCATGAGAAAAGAAGTAAAGATTTACGAATTTAAATTATAAATATTTATTTTCCTTCAAATTACTCTATTACAAAACGAAATCTATTGTAGAAATCGTTTACAATATGTTTATGACTTTGCAATAACGCGAATTAAGCTATTAAATATTAGCTAGAGTTTTTCTCTTTACTTTATCAATCAAATATCTCTTACTCTTATATTAATACATACCCTATCCTTTATTCTTAACAATAACGCAATATAATTATACTTTGCCCTATTATCTTTTAATTTTGAGCTCTCTTTGGTGGACGCTTATCATCTTATTCTTAGGCTCATCGACTAATTCTATTTTTAAGCTTTTACATTAATTCAATTGTTTATATTGATTATTATCAAAGCTTTTTTACGTCGTGTCACGAGAGATCCTGACCCGAAAACAGAAAACAATTTTGAGGCTTACCGCTCGCTCCCAAGCCCCTGACTAGCTCAATCTAGTCCTGCATCTCACTTCCTCTACTTGGCTTTCTACTCTCATTCCCCACTTTTATTTCTTTTGTAGGGAGTAGATGTTGATCTTGCGCACTTCGTGATGTGAGACGCTAGAAACAGAAAGCATTTCTACAGTACTGGTTATCATTCTGTTGGAGGCTAATAATGTATGCTTACAATACCCAGTGGATACAACAGGACGTTTTTAGAACGTTTCAAAAACAATTAATGTTGTAAAGTAGTTTTCAAGATCTTTTTATAGCGTAATTTGGCCTGACTTACTTAGGACGTTTATGGAACCTTATAAAAACTTACTAAAGAATATCTTTGACATTTTCGTACAATAAATGTTTGTGACGATCTGTTTTAACCCCTTTACTAACTTTCTCAGCGGGCGCTTTAGCCTAAGCTAGGGTCTGGTGTTAGAGATAATTAAAAAAGATCTATTACTTTAATTAACAAAAATATAAAAAATTTTTATTTATCTATCATTTACATATCTAAGTTAAAGTAGTGTGTATGTGTGTAACGGGTGAATGTATTGAGGTTCTTGATAATTGATACGCGGAATTTAGGATATTCGGAAATGATTAGCTGTACGGTAATCGGAAACGGTCGGCGGTTAAACGGTGTGTGTCAACTAAATATTATAAAACAATAGAACTCAGTGAAAAAACTAAACGCACAGGTGATTTTTAGTGGAATACATTTACCGACGTTACTCGTATTTTTCTCAACGGATGACTGGATAGTTTCTGAACGTTCAAATGAACGATGAAAAAAATGTTTTTTTATTTTTTTTCCGCTGGAAATAGTTTGCGGTGACCTAAAAATACTATATATGCACAAAAATCACGAACTTTTTAATTAAAAGGGTGAAAAACAACCCCTAGTTAAACGAATTTTCGTACGTCACAAAATCGACTTGAAAAACAAAAAGGAAGCGTATTAATCCAGATTTTGAAACGCCGAAAATCATCGCTATTAATATGCTTCTCTATGGTAGAGGTAAAACATTCGGTCTCAATCCTAAAAACGCACTCAAACTTGGGTAAAGTATAGTCCTAATAGGTAGAACTTTAGAGGGAAAAGATTTTTTCGATTGGATGAAAACTTACCGAGATAGGGGAGCGAGAATTTTTCAAATTTTTTCGAATTTGTCCGGTTTCGTGCTATTTCGAAGGTATTAAGGGCATGTATTACTTACCCAATCCCTATCTTACCGACATTTTTTTCTCTGTAACGCTACATCTACATGTATTGAGATACCACATTGAAAATTTCTATATTTGAAGCTAAGGCCTTAAGGTACGTTTGTCTAGTCCTAAATATTGGCATTTGAAAAAAAAAATTTTTTTTTATTTTTACAAAAATTTAAGACCAGACAAACATACATTAGCATATTTTCTTTAATTTTATAAATTTTCAATTTGATATCTTTATAAATGTAGACGTAGCGTTACAGAGAAAAAAATGTCGGTAAGGTAGGGATCGGGTAAGTAATACATGCCCTTAAGCTCCTTTCCTATGAAATATACAAAATTTTGTTCCACATGTTTTTGATAGCTTTTTTCCTGGTCTATCGAATGTTTATAACCATTTTTGAAAAAAATTTAAAATTTGACCGATTTTTTTGAAAATCAAAATATTTTTGACTATTATAGAAAAAAGGCATGTTTTTTTTTTTGTCTCAAAATAAAGCTTAAGTCTTTATCTTTCGACACTGTAAATTTCATCTTGCCGTTTTTTGTTGCTTTCGAGAAATTAAATAAAGAGTAAAGCGCCGCGCCGATGGCGCTCGAGACTTCTGGGTTTCTCGCTCGGCGGAACTCCTTCGAAGTCATTTATCGTATCAATTATGAATATTTATTATTTATTAAACTGCTCTCTGTATTGTACAGAGTTGAGACTGTCATTAAAGTTTTCTAATGCCTGCATTACAGTCATTATAGGGACGTAATATTAAGAAAAAAGACTATCTCCACGTATTATAATATATTTATTAGATAGAAATTTATTACCTTAATATTACGTCCCTACAATTAATGTAATGCAGGCATTAGAAAACTTTAATGACAGTCTCAACCTTGTACAATGCAGAGAACAGTTTAATAAATAATAAATATTCATAATTGATACGATAAATGAGTCCGAAGAAATTCCGCCGAGCGAGAAGCCAAGTAGTCTCGAACGCCGTCGATGCGGCGCTTTACTCTTTATTTAATTTTTCGAGAACAACAAAAAAGGGCAAGATGAAATTTACAGGATCGAAAGATAAAGACTTAAGCTTTATTTTGAGACCAAAAAAAAAACATGCATTTTTTCTGCAATAGTCAAAAATATTTTGATTTTCAAAAAAATCGGTCAAATTTTCAATGTTTTTAAAAATGGTTATAACCATTCGATAGACTAGGAAAAAAGCTATGAAAAACATGGAAGAACAAAATTTGGTATACTCCATAGGAAATGAGCTCTCATACTCCTACTTTATACCTTCTCTATGTAAACGTTAGAAAATATTCCAGAACCTTCTAGAACATTCTAGAATCTTCTGGAAAATATGAAGGAAAGTAGGAATAGGGGAGTATCCGTTCCACGATATCTTCGTGTGGGGGGAGTGGATTCTTTATAAAAAAAAATTCTTTCCGGGCTTGGGCCAGTCCAAAAGGCAGACTCAATCCTTGGATAAAATTCTCTCCAACACCTACCTTATACTTACTCTATGTAAACGTTAGAAAATAATCCAGTTCAAGACTCTATTCCAGACTTTTTACATTCTTAGCAGAGAGAATGTATAAGATTTGTGTAAAATTTGTCCGCCCAGTTTTTGTCAAATGTCCACGTTTTGGGACCCCCTGAACCCGAAAAACATGTTTTTACGAATGTGTCTGGCTGTATGTCTGTCAGTGGCGTAGCAATCGGAGGGACTGCAGGGGCAGCTTCCTCACCGTAAATTTTGACGGGGGGGGTAATATTGTGATTTTGCCCCCCACTCAAAAACAAGTGATAGCGATTTCTTTATTTCTATCACATTAAATATTATCTTTAAAATTATTTCGCATTTTGCATACATCGCAAGTTAACATTTAAAAATTTTAAATTGGCATTTGGCCTCCCCCCACAAAAAATTCCGTTGACCCCCTGATGTCTCTGTGTATGTCTGTAGATTTTAGTTTACTGTCTTAAAATGAAGGTCAAGTTCGTTGGTCAGCCATTTTGGATAAAAATTCAAAAAGTTGGAACATTTTGAAATATTTTGAAACCACTTTTTTTTTTAAATTAGAAATTCTAATGACGGATATTCGTAGTACTCTAAAAGTCGAACAATTTTTCCTAATGACTTTGTTGGATAAAAAAAAAAATTGAAAGACATAACATTTTGAAAATCCAAGAAAATGAAAGAAAACTTAAATTAGAAGCAAAACAACGCACTATACGAAAAAAAGTCTAAAGTTGAAAAATGTTTCTTTTTGAACGCCCTATAGGATCGGCATGACAACTTTTTGAATTTCCTTAAAAAATAGAAAATTCAAATTTTGAGCCAAATAACGCGAGATACAGAGAAAATGATAAGAAACATAATTATTACTCTTATAAAGATCTACAAGTTCTCCTTTGATCATTTTTCAATAGTATGAGTAGTTTTCATTATAATTATGAAAAATATTGTTAAACAGAGCCGAGCGCGAAGCGCGAGTGCCCTGATGAGAATGTGCTCTTTAAAGTCGATAGAACCTTAAGGGGGTATTCTAGTCTAGAATTTTGAAAAAATCAATTTTTTGTATATTTTCAAAGACTAGGCTTCCAAGAATATATCCTCCGAAGGATTTTTTATAATTTCGATTATTGACAGAGTTATAGCCATTTTAGTGACATAGTGAGTGAGCCGGTCCTGCCGCGTATGAGCTTGTTTGCAGTTGTTTCATACATTGTTTCAAACATTGTATGAGCTTGTTTGCTCCATACATTGTTTCCAATGTATGGAGCAGGAATCGCCGATTAACGAAATGTGAGTGAAAACTGCCTGCAACTTTGCTCAAATCTTTAAACACTTTTTTCTCGAAACTACTTTTTTCAACACGATTGACATGATTTCTCAAGTTCTAATGAACCGATTTCCTTGAAATTTGGCGTAGACCTTCTTTACCTACCTTTACCTTCTTTATCGTCCGAACTAGGATTATGTAAAAATTTTGTTTTTTACTATTTATAAGAAATTTTAAATTTTTAAGAAAGAACAAAAAATCACGTTTTTTTTTTCAAACAGTCACCATTTTGTGAAAAATTTTTTTTTCTTTTTCCCTGGTTCAGACGATAGCGACATTCTTTCTGATTAAGAATCATTTTTTTTCCAACCACTAGAAGGGTTGAAATCGTGTCAATACGGTTGCACCCTTTTTTCCACCCCTACCACTCCATCATCCTGTAACTTATTGAATTTTCGAAATTTTTTCTTCTCAATTTTTTTCGGTATTATTGTAATATTAATAAATGTCCGGTAAAAAATTGTATGGTAAAAATATTTTTAGTTTTTTTAATCGAATTTCAAAAAACACTCAATATTTCTACCTCTAGACGAGAATACCCCCTTAAGTAAATTAGTCGTCTTATGTATTAAAAGCTGTAATTTAATTAAATTAAATTAACAAATATATATATATATATATATTATAACCTTTTTCTCAAACGAAACTAGATTATAATTTTGAATTTCAGAATAATTGTAAATCTCAGTAACGTGATTTTAATTTACTAATTTTTGTTTTAATTGATTGTAATTTTTAAATCATTTGAGCGCCAGCTTGTTTTTCTCAAAACAAGCAAAAGATAATTAAAATGAATTTATGTTATGTGAACCTCAAACTAGCACAGTACCGCGGAGAGGGCGGGGAAAGGGAAACTCACCGAGAAACCGAATTTCAAAAAGAAAGCATAAACAAAATTTATTAATAAAGAAAATGGTTAATACGTCACAATTAATAATGAATAGCGATTTGAGCAAACCAATAGAAACATTGACGAACCACTGTTCGTCAATGTACAGCGACACTCAAAAAAAGACACAATTTATAAATCATGAAATAATCACAATGGAAGAGAGAGAAAGAAATCGTTACCTGAACTCACAAAGGCGTGGCAAATCACCGCCTTCCTCGAACTTGCCCTCTGGTCAAGTTCGGCATTTCAACAATTGTTTCCCAAGATAGCTCAATATAGTAATCTGGCTTAACAAGCCGAATCCAACAGATTCCAAATATAATCAACTTCACTAATAAAAATGTGAGAAAACTAGACACAAATGTTACCACGAACGACTACGAGCACAGAGTGAACGAATCAACTTCTCTCTTCCTGTCTCGTGTCGTGCGCGGAAACAGGTAGCGCCACGAAGTTAGTGTGAAATGAATAGTACAGTGTAAGTGGTAATAATGCGTCGACGACCGGTAATTCGTCGACGGTCGGTCCCAGCGGCGAGTCTGCTCTAGGCCCAGGTGTGGCGCTGTATGCGTTGTCATCCTCCTGGTCGTTCGCGTGCACGGGAGTCACATCCGTGCACCTTGACCAGGATCCTCTTCGGGCCTTCACGACGCGGATTGGACTTCAGTGTAATGAGTGTGTGTGTGTGATTGTGACTCTGAGCCCCCCATGGCTCAGAGTTTATATGAAACAAATAAAATGTGACGAATAAATAATAGTTTTGAGTGAATGTGTTTTTCCCAGGTTCCGGATTGCTGGCTGATGGTCAGCTGATTGTTAGAGAGCTCATGTGCTCCAATCAGCTGACAGGTTGTGTGCAAACAACCTAACACTC
>UCOK01010963.1:0-10152 GCA_900474325.1 Synergus umbraculus | reverse complement strand
CGGAAAAGGAAAATTTTTGTTAGACGATAATTCGTAAAATAATAAATTTGATGAAATAGGAGTTAGGATAAAATAAAATTAGGTAAAATGAATATTTGGCCGAATAGAAATTAGGGAAAATTTTATTTCGAGAATTTGTAAATTCGGTTAAATTATATTTCGGCAAAATATACTTTAGGAACAATGGAATGTCGTTCAAATAGAAAGAAGGTTAAATACTATTGCGGGCAAACAGAAATTAGAAAAAATTGATATTAGGGCAATTGATAATTCGAATAAATGAAAAATCGGGTATATAGGAATTAGAGAGAATTTTAATTCGGATAAACGGAGATTAGGTCCAATAATAATTCGGGTGTATACATATTATAGCAAATTTTGATTCGGTAAAATGAATTTTGGTCAAATGGTTATTATGTGAAATGAAATTTGGGTGATATTCATGCGCCTCGAAGACGAGTTAAAAGGTACCATTTAGAAATAGTAAAATGGTAAAAACTTAGCTGAGATTTTGTTTACGAAGTCCAAGCGGTTAAATAGCTCAGTCGATTAGTGCGTGCGTATTAGGCTTTAGGATTTTTAGGTTGGGGGTTTGAATCCCCAGCGAGTGCGATCTTTTTAAGCGTTTAGGCGTGCCTTATAAGTTACATTGTGAAAACCATTTGAAATAGTACTCCTTTATTTTTATTTTGAAACGTTTTTCGTGGTAAAGTTTACCATTTGAAATAGTACTCTTATATTCTGAATCGTTTTTTTGGAGAAATAGTATAAAGTGCTAACTGACTTTTCAGAGCGCAAATCAGTCACTTCGAAATGGTACTTTTTGCTCTGCTGCCATTTACTTTTTTGCGTGAAGGTATTAGATTTGTGTAAAATTTGACCCCCCCCCCTTTTTTTTATCAAATGTCCACGTTTTGAGACTCCCTGAACCCGAAAAACATGTTTTTACGAATGTGTCTGTCTGTCTATACACGGAAAAAAAAGTTCTTTAAATTTTACAGAACTAGTTCTATATAGTAGAGGATACAGCGGGTAGTTTATTAAAAGTTAAAATCTTCTTGGTTTTACATTATGTTGAACTATTCTATGAAAAACGTAGAACAGTTCTAGAAAGTCTAAAACTCCAGCTAATATACAGTCTATATCGAAAAAGTCTTGAAACTTTAGAGAGAAGTTCTAGAAAACGATAACCGATTTTTCGACGAAAAAAAATAATGTTTCGTATTATTATTATTATTATTATTATTATACTCTAATACCTTTTATATGTTTAAGTACACAATTATTTACCACTACACAAATAGTCACTCCTTATAAACTATTTATAAACGAACGCTATGAAAATTTTATTATTCGCCGCGGATTCGAACCCTAAAACTTTCGCATTACATTCCTAATTCCTAACGCACGCCTAAAGCATCGCAGCTAAACCTAATTTGAAATACAAAACAAAAAATCTAAGATATAAGCTACAGATGTGCCGGACCGTATAAATACAACCGGGGTGGCGTGGGGGCGAGGGACGCGGAGCCCGGGGGATGTCACTACCTGCGCAAGTAACGACTGCGCAGCTAATTTTCTAGAACTCAGTTCTAGAAATCTTACATTTAAGTAATTCACAAATACTCAATAACTCAAATCGAATTTCTATGAGACTTTTCAACATTTTTTCAAGAACTTTTCTATACATTGCACTGAATTTAGGTATTTAGACTTTATAATGGTCTCATCACAAACTCTCAATACCTCAAATGTAATTTCTACGAAACTTTTCAACATTTTTTCATGAATTTCTCTATATATTTTATTGAACTTTTTTAAATCGGACTTCAATGTAAATTTCACAGAAATCAGTCTAATTTCCCACCTCATTTCGATACGTATATGGTAAAATTGCAAAAATGCACTATTTGACGGGTCCTTTCATCGAGATGGGTTTCTCGATGGCAGGAGAGGGGTTTAGTGGCTCTTTTTGAGCAAAAAACAATAGTTTTGTTTAAAAAAAAGATTTGAGATATGAGAAAAAAGAAGGGTATAGACAATATTTTAGAGAGAGTAGGCATTACTTACAGATATTAAAATCCCTTTTTCCTCCCACAATATGTAATTCACTGCACTGGCGGGGTGACACAAACACTCTTTTCATTATTGTTGACACTTAATTCTTAGCGGAAATGTGGTACGACGCGCGCGCCAATTATGCAATTTTTTAGTATAATGATTGCAAAAATTATTATTACAATACATAATTTGTTGGGTTCTTTCATTTTATCCTTCATTCATTTAGAAAACTGCACTCTTCTTTTTTCCCATGTCTCAAATCTTTTTTTTAAACAAAACTATTGTTTTTTGCTCAAAAAGAGCCACTAAACCCCTCTCCTGCCATCGAGAAACCCATCTCGATGAAAGGACTCGTCAAACAGTGTATTTTTGCAATTTTACCATCTACATATCGAAATGAGCTCGGAAATTAGACTGATTCCATAGATTTTACCGCTTTTTTGTGTTTTTTTCAATTTTTTGTTCCCGCGCTCCAACACCCTTAAAATACGTAAAAAAAATTTTTTATTTATTTTATTACATTGTTATTGTTTTAAACGCGTTATTAAAACGGTACCAAGGATTTTATGAAAACTATTCGACCGATCTTTATAAAATTTAAACCACACATTCTACACATATTGAACTAGATCTGTAACCTCCAATATATTAAAATATAACATTTTTACTAATTTTTTATATAAAAAAACACGGAAAAAAATTGATTTTTTTTTTCTTTTTTTGATTTTGGTTCGCCATTTTGTTATTTTTTCATAAATATTAATTATAAGAGGTTACAGACCTAGAATTTCTCAAACTGAATCTAATTCATTTTGATTTTTTTAAGCTAGCCGTTACCGAGATTTCCCTGGTACCATTATTTTTACTAAACACATGGAATAAAGTTAATAAAAAAATTTTTTTTACGTAGTTTAAGGGTGTTGTAGCGCCGGAACAAATAATTGAAAAAAAAACACAAAAAAAATGGTAAAATCTATGGAATCAGTCTAATTTCCCACCTCATTTCGATACCAATCGATCGAAGGACCCGTCAAACAGTGCAAAAATGCACTGTTTGACGGGTCCTTTCATCGAGGTGGGTTTCTCGATGGCAGGAGAGGGGCTTAGTGACTCTTTTTGAGAAAGAAACAATAGTTTTATTTTAAAAAAAGATTTGAGATATGAGAAATAAGAAGGGTGCAGACAATATTTTAGAGAGAGTAGGCATTACTTATAGATGTCAAAATCCCTTTTTGCTCGCACAATATGTACATCATTGCACTGGCGAAGAGACACAAACACTCGGAATTTTTTTCGTCACTAAATGCACTCATAATTACCTACTGAAACTGTCTAAATAATTATTTTGACAAGACTCTTTCGATGTAAAGTACATCAGAATAATGTCTCTTTCCACTCTTGTTGACACTTCTTAGCGGAAATGTGGTACGACGCATGTCCCAAGTCCGACGAAGCACGTTGGAGATTCTGTCGGTATAGAGTTGTGCCTATACATTATTACTTACATACACTTTTCTAAATAAATATCATTATGCAATTTTAGAGTATAATGATTCCAAAAATTATTATTAGAATACATAGTTTATTAGTTCTTTAATTTTCTTCTTCATTTATTTGGAAAACAAAATAAAGTAAATTGTATTTCTAACATTAATTTTTAATTGGAATTTGAAATACCCGGCAAACGTCGATATGGCGGCACAACTACATACCGACGGAATCTCCAACGTGCTTCGTCAGACTTGGCGCACGCGTCGTACCACATTTCCGCTAAGAAGTGTCAACAAGAATGGAAAGAGACATTATTCTGATTTACTTTACATCGAAAGAGTCTTGTCAAAATAATTATTTAGACAGTTTCAGTAGGTAATTATGAGTGCATTTAGTGACGAAAAAAATTCCGAGTGTTTGTGTCTCTTCGCCAGTGCAATGATGTACATATTGTGCGAGCAAAAAGGGATTTTGATATCTATAAGTAATGCCTACTCTCTCTAAAATATTGTCTGCACCCTTCTTATTTCTCATATCTCAAATCTTTTTTTAAAATAAAACTATTGTTTTTTGCTCAAAAAGAAGCACTAGGCCCCTCTCCTGCCATCGAGAAACCCATCTCGATGAAAGGACCCGTCAAACAGTGCATTTTTGCAATTTTACCATATACGTATCGAAATGAGGTGGGAAATTAGACTGACTCTACATAAAAATTTTTTGTTTTAAAAACGCTCCAACACCCTTAAGACATATTCTACCATACCTAAAAATATTTATTTCCATATCTTTCATGATATACTCAAAAAAAATATTCAAAAATAGTTCTTTTTTTAGCGTATAAAGTAGAATAACCCCTTAAGGCCACGTGAGACTTACCCGATCCCTACCTTATCGACATTTTTTTGTCTGCAACGCTACGTCTACATTTATTGAGATATCAAATTGAAAATTTCTAAAATTAAAGAAAATATGCTAAGGTATGTTTATCTGGTCTTACATTTTTGTAAAAATAAAAAAATAATTTTTCAAAAAAATTTTTTTTACAAATGTCAATATTTAAGACAAGATAAACGTACCTTAGTGCTTTAGCTCCAATGTCAGAAATTTTCAATTTGATATCTCAATAAATGTAGACGTAGCGTTACAGACAAAAAAATGTCGGTAAGGTAGAGATCAGGTATGTCTTAAATGGCCTTAAGAGAAATCTTATGATGAATCTGATGACATTATAGAATTCTACGAGAAAAAATATATCGGGAATTTTGTATTTCTTTTGCTAAATTAATTTTAATAGACCTTCACAAATTCAGCAAGTAACATCATATTAGACCCGACTTATAGTGACAATAAATAAAACGATAAATAAATCAATGGTTATTCAATAATTTAACAATATTTTACAGAAATAGAAAAACATATTAAATCGAAATAAACCGTGACCAAGCAAAGTATATTAATCATCATCGCTATCTTCTTCGATACTAGAAACCACACGGAAAAAATAAAATGGCTAAATTTACCATTTAAAATAGCACAGCTACACAAAAAAAAGTGGTCATTACCAAAAACCGGACCTATAAATCCGTATGTATTTTGACGCGCTGAATCCGAATCCGGAGTCCGTTTTGCTCCATCGCGTCAAATTTAAGGGCATTTGAAGGTCAAATCGGCAAAAGAATCGATTGACAGAAGGTGACTATCATTTCTATGGTTATAACGGACGCTGAATCCGAATCTCGAATCCGTTTGATTCCATTATGTCTTCATCAAGGTCAATTCAAGGTCAAATTTTCAAAATGTGAAAAAAGTGAATTTTTGACTACAAATTCTGAAAGAGCGGGAAATTTTACGTCATTTCAAGGCCAATTTAAGTTAGTATTTTGATAGTTCAAATGATGATTGCAAAAATACGAAAATGTGTCTTCGTGGAACTTGACTACAGTTTTCATATATTTTGAACGTCGCTCAGTCCAAATTCGAGGTCCATTAGACCGCAGCACGTCAGGGTCAAGGACATTTGAAGGTCTGGTTGAGGTTAATCAAGTCGTTTGAGAGGCGATGACTAGTATGTCTATGATGTTGAGGGTTGCTCTATCTGGATACGGTCTTAGATACGGTAGCGAACCCTTTTGTCCTCAAAAGATCTATGTAACGGATTTCTCTTTCTCTTTTGCGTCTTTATCTCGGTGTTCCTCTTAAGCATCCAACAAAAATATGCCATCATGTTTACATCCCACTTTCCTTGATAGATGGCAGTGAAGAAAATGAATATTTACTTGATAATATTAAGCACAAGACCCCATGAACATTCAACCAACACGAGTTGAATGATCTCATAAGAGATTTAGGATTGCCCAAAGATAGAGCTGAGTATTTAGCCGCAACATTAAAAAAGAAAAACGTGTTGTCAGCCGAGACTAAAGCTTGTGCTTATCGAAACAGGGAAGAGAAGTTTCGGGAATTCTTTCACAAAGATGAAGAAAATTCGTTAACATTTTGTACGGATGTAAGAGGGTTGATGAATGACTTGAAACCTAATATTTATAAGGCTGAAAAATGGAGACTGTTCATCGACTCTTCAAAACGGAGCCTGAAATCTGTCCTTCTGCACAATGGAAACTCTTTTGCACCTATTCCGATAGTTCATTCAACAACGTTGAAGGAATCGTACGAAAATTTGGCAGTAGTCTTGGAAAAAATTAATTACTCAGAACACCAATGGAAAGTCTGCGGCGATCTCAAAATTGCAACTCTGATTCTGGGACAACAATCAGGCTTTACCAAAAATTCCTGTTTCTTATGTCTCTGGGATAGTAGATACAGAATGAACCACTATGTACGAAAATAGTGGCTAGGAAGAATAGAATTCCATCCAGGGACCAAAAACATCATCCGCGAACCTTTAGTAGATCCATAAAACATTTTGCTTCCACCCCTTCATATCAAATTTGGTCTCATGAAGCAGTTCGTCAAAGCTCTGGACAAGAATGCTCAGTGGGCACAAAATTTGGCGACGTCTTGATGACATCATTACGACATTTTACGACATCGTAAAGACATCCTATGTCAATGTCGTAAAAATGTCGTAACGTTATCGTAAAGACGTCGCCAAATCCTTTGACGTCTTTACGACATCACGAAGACATCTTAAACGCATGGACATAGGATGTCTTTGCGATGTCGAATAAATGTCGTAAAGATGTCGCTAAATTTTGTGCCCACTGGGTGGTGAATGTTTCGGATAATTAGGGCAGAAGTTTCCTGGCATAAGTGATGACAAACTAAAAGAAAGGTACCTTTGATGGTCCGCAAATTCGCATTTTGTTCAGAGATGACAAATTTGTCACAAAAATGAATCGTGCCGAAATGGATGCATGTATCAGTTTCCAAAAAGTCTCCGAGAATTTCTTAGGAAATCAGAAAAGTGAAGATTTCGAAAATTTAGTTCCCGATTTATTGGAAAACTTCAAGAAGTTGGGTTGTTTGATGAATTTGAAATTACATTTTCTACACTCTCATCTCGATTATTTCCCAGAAAATCTTGGAGACTACAGTGACGAACAGGGTGAACGTTTTCATCAAGATATTAACGGTGTTGGAGCATTTTCAAACCACTAAAAATTAATGTAGACTCACTAAAATCCGCCATTGTGACCACATCTTAGCAATACGCGGTGTTTGAGGCCGCAAAAATAATTTTTTCGAAGTGTCGTTTTTTTTATCGATAGTTTTTCGATTGTACGACAGGGGCTATCTGCTTATTTTCTGCAAAAACAAAGTTGATTGGGTTGAGGGGTGCGGGTGAGCAGTACTTACATTTTGCCAAGTCCTTGTCCAAGCAAAAAAGGCACAAAACTTCACTTCAAGGGTGCTTCACTCACTCAGAAAAATTTTGCGAATTTCGCAATGCACTGCAAAACCCGGGCACTTACGAAAATCGTGTAGAAAAATAAGTTTGATAAATCGCGTACTAGACCTATACTAGTTACTTGACTAGTTACTAGACCTGTCAGCTGTTTCGCAGCGACCTCATTGACGATTACTACAAACTGCACTCGAAGTATGCACGCAAAAAAGTAAATGGCACAATGTAATCCGGAATCAGAGAAAAAAGTACCATTTCGAAGTGGCTGATTTGCGCTCTGAAAAGTCATTTAGCACTTTATACTATTTCTCCAAAAAAAAAAAACGGTTCAGAATATAAGTGTACTAAATTATTAAATTAAAATTATTAAATTACGCCGATATTTTCCTCTAATCAAAAATCGAAACACCAAGTCTCCTAAGTTTGAGCCTGCTTTCCCTTCAAGACTTGAAAAAATTTTTAAAAAGTTCTTCCTGTGGTCTCAAAAAGTCGACGAAAGTTGCCCTGCAGGTTAGAGTGTACTCTCAAATTTCACCATTTTTTCGACATTCCTGCAACGCCCTTAACGCAACATCTCTACCACATGGGACAGCAACTGTACCAAATTTTTTTCAGTGTAGTCATTGCCTCTCAAACGACTTGATTAACCTCAACCAGACCTTCAAATGTCCTTGACCCTGACGTGCTGCGGTCTAATGGACCTCGAATTTGGACTCAGCGACGTTCAAAATATATGAAAACTGTAGTCAAGTTCCACGAAGACACATTTTCGTATTTTTGCAATCATCATTTGAACTATCAAGATACTAACTTAAATTGGCCTTGAAATGACGTAAAATCTCCCGCCCTTTCAGAATTTGTAGTCAAAAATTCACTTTTTTCACATTTAACATAATAATAAGGACTTTTTAAATTGAAAATGTAGTTATAGAAATATATTATTGTATAATAATCATATAGAAATTGAAAAGATATTTTCGAAATTTCAGTTTGTTATTATTTGTTATTATCTTGATAGTTGCGCCAGAGATGGTTGCGCGCGCAACTTTCCTCGTAATTTCAAATTGTGGTGAGCATCACGCTGAGCGCCGTAACTGTTCAGGTGCGGCACATTGGAGCGAGCACCACACTGTTTGGCGAGCTAGCCACGATGATTGAGGCGATTACCCGATTCATTGTGGAGAAAACGAAAAAAAGTACATGCACCCCAATCAGTGTGGTGCCCGCCACGGTCAGTCGGGTATCCTTCGCTCAGTGTAGTAAATTACGTCATTTTTTGCAATAGGGTTAGATTGATCTAATTACTGATTTTCTATGTTTATTGTAATTCAACACACGGGGAAAATTATTGTGCCAAATTTTACCAGATTATTTTGTCAGTACACGATATCTGACCATTATAAGATATATTATTTACATTTTTAGCAACTTTTACATAGATTAATGTAACATTTTATGCAAGAAAAAGTAGGAAGACATGCATTTTAGGAATGGACAGTTTACCAGACTGTTAGCCAAAGATGCATCTCCGAACTGAGCTCCAGTTTGCCAGACAGTTTAGCAAAAGAAGCTGCGAATAGAGACATAGTTTACCAAACTGTTTGGTAACACGGAGCATTCGATGAAAGGTAAAAAAGTGGGGATGGTTGCCTAAGGAAGTTAATACTAACCTAATTTAATTTATACATATATGATATATAACAACCACTCATATATATAATACACTGGTTATACGACTGAATGGTAGGAGAGTGAGACAACTTGAAGAGCGGAGCCGCCATGTTTTAGTTGGGATTTTTAGTGAAACATGGCGGGAGATTCAAATATATTATGAAAGAGAACTTAAAAATGGTAACAAAAAACCTTCAAAATGCAATTTATTGTTAACAAATTAATGTAATAAAACTTTCAAATGAAAAATTTTCATAAAAGATGTGAATTTCATTAATCAAAATAATTAAATACTTCAAAAAACAGAAATTCAGTGGAATTTAAAATATTTACATTAACATTTTTTTAAAACATTTTAAACATTTTTTAAATATTTATTTTACAACTTACAATCAATTCTATATTTTTAATTATCTAAATTGATAGTATAACTGTAATTATAATTGTACCCTCATTTTTTTCAGCTGCAGAAAATCATTTTACCAAACCAATTAGAAGGCTTGATGAGATATTTAAATGAAAGACAGTAATGATGTATCTTTTTACATTATAATGAGAAAAGAATTTTCTCCTATTATAAATTTTCCTTTTATACATTTATATTTTATATGTAATTATTATTATCCATTTTTATTAGATACTATTTAATTGTTCATATTATATATATATGTTCATATTAATTTTTGCTATTGCAATTATTAAAATTATTTAATTAATACAATTTTATTGTATTCGAAAATTTTAATTTTTGTACTGTGCCTTTTAAGAGAAAAAATAAATAAATATTATAATCCTATCGGCTTTCTTTTTTTTAATGTTTAATTACCTTAATTATTCAAATTAATATTTTTTATATTGAAATTGATAACAATAAATTGCATTTTCAAAGTTTTTTGTTTCTATTTTTAAGTTCTCTTCCATAATACATTTGAATCTCCCGCCATATTTCACTAAAAATCACAACTAAAACATGGCGGCTCCGCTCTTCAAGTTGCCTCACTCTCCTACCATTCAGTCGTGCATCCAGTGTATTATATATATACATATATATATATATATATATA
>UCOK01010961.1:0-13753 GCA_900474325.1 Synergus umbraculus | reverse complement strand
ATATATATATATATATATATATATATATGTATTGTATAAAAAAGTTCTTCAAACCAAAGATATCGAAACATGATGCAATATGTAAAACATGTTGTTGTGCACTCCATTGCCATTGGTCAAAATGTAGCACGCCATTCAAAATCAAATAATTGAATTTGATTTTGAATCGCTTGTCAAATTACAGCCAATGGTAGAATTTCTCCAGCGGAAAGACGCTGTCCACTGCGTGCGCAGGTAGCTACCTTTTGGAGCACTCAGTTTAGGCATTTTAGCAAACAGCATTGGTCAGCTCGTCAGCATCAGTAGTAAAATTGAGGCATCAGCGCCGAACTCCGAAGCGAGTCGACTGGAGTCGACTAAGATTTATAGTTATACATTTCCTGAGATTTTGTTGCTTAAAATATCGGCAAAATAAACACATAATTTCGGCAGCGTTGTGCATCGAAGCTTTTTTTTCATCCCGCAAGCTTTCTACTGTATGTGGCTTGTAATGCGGTGGTGAAAGTCCACAGATTGAGGGTAAGTCAAATTTTCTCGACCATATCAATTTTGCTTTTTTCCTTGCACTAAAGTCGCCTTTTCCGAGAGATTTATTCATTCGCAAAAAAAAAAATGCGTTTCTCTTTTTCGGAAAATATCATCATGGTTGTTTCCATTTTTTCCAGATAGAGGAAAGATCCTGAAAAATGTTAAGAAATAATTAGTTCTTAATTTGCCACCACGCGTCTCAATCTAACGGTATCGAGAAACGATTTCGCTTCTTTGTATCTCCCGGAAATTGTTTTTATCATATAAAAATAAAGCCTCCTTCGTGCTCCAATAAAGCAAATCTTAAAAATGCAGAATATACAATTTTTCGTATATTTTTTTCTTATTAGTTTGGAGATATTTGGAGCCTTTGTTTCGAAATCCGAGACAATGTTTTTTCCTTTTTTTGAATGCAGTCGTCATCTGAATGTTGAATGAATGTTTTCCATAAAAGTCGGGAGTGAGTGAGTTGTTAATTTATTTACAAGTTTGGAAAACTAACCTCGAAGTCGAGAGAGAATTAATTCTAAACGTTTTTAATCCTGCTTACGAATTTCTTAATCTGCTTTTACATTCTCATCAATAAGAAAGTGTTAGTTTTGTTTTTATTTCAGTTTCTTTCTAATTTTGGCGGACGATAGTAAGCTGAGTGTTAATTTTGTTTGTAGTCTTTTGCATTTTATATAAGTAGCTGTGATTCATTGTATTTTAATTGACCTGCAGTTTTTGGTAAATATTTTCTTCTAAACTTAACGAATATCAATAATCAAGAAAGGATATATATATATATATATATGTATATATACATCAGAGTTGCAATTATTTACTGATAAGATATTGTATGAGATTATAGATTTCTGGAATCGAAGGCATTAAACTTCTTCAATAAATAATTTTAATACATATTTGTAACTTCTATTTTTTCTTCGCTTTGAGGAATATGTATCTATCAATAGATGATTATTATATTTATAACTTGATGGCTTTTAAAATATAGAACTGCAATTAAAAATATCAATGTTGGCATTGAATAGTAGACAAAGAGTTGATGCTGCCAATTAACAAGTGTTGAAACGAAATAGTTTTAGATAGAGCAGATGTTTAATTAATCTCTAAATTAATTGATCTCTAATATAAAATTTGCATTTTCTTATTTTCAGAGGAACTGCAGCAGAAATCAGAAATAATTGGGGTCAGTTTTGACAAAAACGAGATCGCGAAATGTCGGGACACAGGGGCGGCGGAGGTGCAGGTAGCCACCATGGTGGGCCTCCAGGTCTGAAACAAATCGACTTGGACCAAATTTGGGGAGATCTCCGTGAAGGCATCGAACAAGTTTACAACAGACAATGCATGTCGAAACCTAGATATATTGAGCTTTACACTCACGTGTATAATTATTGTACGAGTGTTCATCAGCAATTAACAAGAACCTGCAACAAAAGTAAAAAAGGACAAATGTCCGGAGGGGCACAACTCGTTGGACTCGAACTCTACAAACGATTGCGTGAATTCCTGCGGAATTATCTCATTAATTTACTTAAGGTGAGATACTCATTCAATTCAATAATTCCTAATCATAAATTGCTTCATTCTTATTGGTACTTTAATATCTTCATTTAGAGAGAAAAAAAGGGTATTTGTATAAATGAAAATCATCCTGAGGTAGACAAATGTTTTAAGGAAGCAAAATGATTTTAGAACCATGGATTAGAATTGGCGAGAAATATGGGAGGTACATTTGCTTCCTGCTTCCTGCTTGCCCCTTCCTTGGCTTCGTTACTTCTTCCTTCTGTAGGTTCATAAAGAAACAATGAAAAGAAACTGCTAATTTTTTTAAAGAAATGAGGTTTCTGTAAATGTAAATTCTTAGATTGTGTCGTCAGTAGCGTACTCATCCCTAATAAATAAGTACAAAATAATTCAGAAAAAGAGTGTAAAATTAGAGAGATACTTCCAAGTAGAAACGCAATAGTATAAATTGTTTAAAAATTAGATAAAATTGAATGACCCTAGGTTTTATTTTAATTTATTTAACCTCTGCAGATAATGAATGTGATCGTTACTAAATTAGAAGAAACCAAATAAGATAATTTAATTAATTGCATTTTCCTGAATTTAGCATGGTGTGGATCTAATGGACGAAGATGTACTCCAATTTTACACGAGGCAGTGGGAAGAATATCAATTTAGTAGTAAAGTACTCAATGGAGTTTGTGCGTATCTAAATCGACACTGGGTTCGGAGAGAATGTGAAGAAGGACGCAAAGGGATTTATGAAATTTATCAACTTGCTCTAGTCACATGGCGTGATAATCTCTTCAAGCATCTGAACAGACAGGTTCGTTTTTAAATGTACTAGCAATTATGATCTGCGCGCGATTAATTTCTCGTTTGTGCTCACCTTTTGCTAGTAGCAAAAATAATTGAGAATTTTTAATTATTGAAATGGAAAATTTTGTAATTCTTTATCTAATTTCAGGAAACTCCATAAGTCTCATAAAATTCCTTAAAATGACTTTATTATCTTTCAAAATTTCGTGAAATTCCTGTAATTTTCGCGTAAATTCAATTGATATTCGTTAAAATTACTCAAAGACCCATGCTCCGACTTTGGTGCATCTGTACGTCCGAAATGGTGCTCCGGTGCTCCAAATATGTAGTGCAAACGGCGTACTGTAGGTGGTGCAAACGTTGTGCCAGAATTTTTTCAGTTTAGATATACGAATACATATACATATATTACATATCAATATATTAAAAATTGATATAAAAAAAACATGAAAAGTTTACTATAGGTAATCTTTTTAATTTCTCGAATAATGTTCACTAATCTTAGATATATATTTTGAAATATTTTTTTGCTTCACTAATAATCTACTTTTCATGTCAAAATAATTATTTTTATCACTTTAAATTATTTTTTCTATCTTTATTATAACTTTTTTTTTTATTAGTAATCGTTTTGACAACGAAAATAATCTGAAGATAGTTTTAAAATTCGGTATATTCATACAATTCGCGCAGTTTCTAAACCAATCAGGTTTTCGACAACAATTAGTTCGATATACTGGTAACATCTCTTTTTTAAGACTATAATCTCTTTTTTTAAGACTAATCTAAACAAAATTTAAACTAAGCATTGTATCCTATTATGTTCAGGTGACAAACGCAGTTCTAAAATTGATAGAACGTGAGCGAAATGGAGAGACAATCAACACCCGTTTAGTAAGTGGCGTGATAAATTGCTACGTTGAATTGGGATTAAATGAAGAAGATCCCGGAGCAAAGGGACAAAACCTTAGTGTTTACAAAGAATCCTTCGAAAATATTTTCCTTGAAGACACAGAGCGATTTTATACTCGGGAAAGCTCTGAATTTCTGCGTCAAAATCCAGTGACTGAGTACATGAAAAAGGCTGAACAAAGATTACTTGAAGAAGAGAAAAGAGTTCAGGTTTATTTGCATCAAACAACACAAGAACGTCTTGCCAAAACTTGCGAACGAGTTTTAATTGAAAAGCACTTGGACATATTTCACTCAGAGTTTCAAAATTTACTCGATTCTGACAAAAATACGGATTTGGGAAGAATGTACCAACTTGTAGCGAGGATACCGAATGGCCTTGGAGAGTTGCGGAATCTTCTCGAGAGCCACATTGCTAATCAGGGATTGGCTGCGATCGACAAATGCGGTGACACTGCTGGAAATGTAAGAAGTTTCTAATATATTTAGAGATAAGAGCGAGAGGGTTAGGTAACATTTTTATTGTAAGGCATACTCTGCTGGAAGTAAAGAGATAGAAAAAGATAGAACTTTTCTATCTCTTCCTATCTCTCAGTCTATCTCTATTTTTGGTAATGTCAATCTCTTTCTATCTCTTAGTTTATTTATTCGAAAAACAAATTTTATTCCTTTCTATCCCCAAGCCTATCTCCCCCTTATTAACTAATTAATATTCATATTTTAAATATGCATAATAATTTTATAAATACAATAGTTTGTACATATATATTATTCTAATCATATACCTCTAATGTTAATATAAGAGATAGGCGGAGATAGACAAGACAATATTTTGTACATATGTACATAAGATAAACAAGGATAAATTTGAATAGAAAAGAGTTAAATTGAAATAGAGAAGAAGAAATTCAAGAAGATAAGTTTAGAAATAGGCTGCGACAGAAATCAGGGAATTGAAATACATAGCAATAAATTTCGATAGACAAGGAAATAGAAGGAGATAGGTGAGGATAGGGGAGAGTTCGAAAGTAACAGTAAAGTGGGATTAAAAGAGATTGGAGCGAATTTTGATTGACAAGAAGATATAAAGGTATAGGCGATAATAGGAGAGAGATAGACAGGAATAAAGAAGTGGGGATTGAAAGAGATAAGAGCGAAATGAAATAAGCATTGAAATGGAAAGGGATATACAGAGATAGAAAGAGATAGAGGATTGACAGAGATAGGAGAGAACGGCGATTGACAAGGAGATAGACAGGTATATACAGGGATAGAGAGATATAAACGGGGATGGACAAAAGATAGAAAGAAATAGAGACGTTGAGATTGAAAGAGATAGGCGTTGATGTGGATTGAGATGGTGATAGAGAGAGATAGGCGGAGATAGACAAGAGTTAGAAAGAGATAGGCGGAGATAGACAGGAGATAAAAAGATATAGGCGATGATAGGAAGAGTTGGAAGAGAGGAGATTCAAAGAGATAAGGATTGAAATGGAGATAAAAAGAGATAGAGGGAATAGGCGAGAGATAGAAGGAGATAGAAAGGGATAGGATTTCTATCTCTTTACTTCCAGTAAAGTAAAAAATCATAGCATTTTTTTTACAAGATATTATACATATTATTACAAATTTAAAATCTTGTGATTGCAAAAAGTTACTTGCAATGTATCTCGAAGTTACCTATCCCTCGGACATATGTACATTTAAAAGTAACGTATTGGCATTTAAAGAATGCAAGTTATTGTTTAGACCCTAAATTTAATGAATATCTTGGAATATTTTCCAGGATCCGAAGATGTACGTTAATACGATTTTAATAGTGCACAAGAAATACAACGCTCTAGTTATGGACGCCTTCAACAACGACAGTGGCTTCGTGGCTGCGCTCGACAAAGCTTGCGGTCGATTCATTAATAGTAATTCAGTCACAAAAGCGGCCAACAGTAGCAGCAAGTCTCCTGAATTATTGGCAAAATACTGTGATCTATTGTTAAAAAAGAG
Source organism: Synergus umbraculus (assembly GCA_900474325.1). Classification (NCBI taxonomy): domain Eukaryota; kingdom Metazoa; phylum Arthropoda; class Insecta; order Hymenoptera; family Cynipidae; genus Synergus; species Synergus umbraculus. The sequence goes on along the minus strand of UCOK01010961.1, from coordinate 7,978 downwards.
TAGTAAAAATCCCGAGGAAGCAGAACTTGAGGATACTCTTAATCAAGTTGTAAGTTGTATTTGAACATTTTTAAAGAAACTATTCATTGTTTTTTTGTTCAAATGGTTCTTAATTCAGTTAATTAATATTCTGTTTCAGATGGTAGTCTTTAAATACATAGAGGATAAAGATGTGTTCCAGAAGTTTTACAGCAAAATGCTCGCAAAACGTTTGGTGCAACACATGTCTGCAAGTGATGACGCAGAAGCTTCAATGATCTCAAAATTGAAACAGGCATGTGGTTTTGAATACACTTCAAAATTGCAGCGAATGTTCCAGGATATTGGAGTCTCGAAAGACTTGAATGAACAATTCCGCAGACACTTGACAAATTCAGCTGAACCGCTGGATATAGATTTCAGCATTCAAGTACTTTCTTCAGGTTCCTGGCCCTTCCAACAATCTTTTGCATTTTCCCTGCCAACTGAGGTAAATTAAAATGAAACATATAAATGTTTATTTAAAATGGGGACTTTAACATTCATTTCATGTAAACAGAATCTAATGAATTGTTTTTTTTTTTTATTCCTAGTTGGAAAGATCTGTCCATAGGTTTACAACTTTCTACAGTTCTCAACATAGTGGAAGAAAGTTAAATTGGTTATACAACATGTCGAAAGGTGAATTGCACACGAATTGCTTTAAGAATAGGTATACGCTGCAAGCTTCCACTTTCCAGATGGCGGTATTATTACAGTATAATGTTTCAACGTCATGGACAATACAGCAATTGTATGAATCTACACAGATTAAGATGGACTATTTGATCCAAGTAAGTAATGATTAATGAAATTTTAAGGGATTTTTAAGGAAGTTTAGGGGATTCAAAGAATTTTAAAGTTCCTTGAGAAATTTTAAAGGATTTCGCGAGATTCTTATGGTTTTCTAAAGATTTTGTGGAATTATAGAGAATTTTGAAAAGTTTTCAAAAATTATAAAAGTTCTTTTATGTATTTTAAGGGATTTAAAAGTTGTTCGTGGAATTATAAAGGAATTTAAAGGAATGGTATTGTGGAACTTTAAGATATTTAAAGATGTTTTTAGGAATTTCAAAAGATTTCAGTAAATTTTAAGGAATTTCAATAGGTTTCCAAAATTCAAAGAAACTTTTGCATTTTAAGACCATGTAGGACTTACCCGGTCCCTACCTTACCGACATTTTTTTGTCTGTAACGCTACGCCTACATTTATTGAGATATCAAATTGAAAATTTCTAAAATTAAAGAAAATGTGCTAAGGTATGTTTATCTTGTCTTAAATTTAAAAAAAAAATTTTTTTTACAAATGTCAATATTTAAGACCAGATAAACGTACCTTAGTGCTTTAGCTTCAATTTCAGAAATTTTCAATTTTATGTCTCAATAAATGTAGACGTAGCGTTACAGCCAAAAAAATGTCGGTAAGGTAGGGATCGGGTAAGTCTTACATGGCCTTAAAATATTTTGAAAAAGATTCGTGAAATTTGAAGGATTTCATGGAATTTTAAGATGTTTCTAGAAATATTTTTCTGAGTCGAAAAATATTCAAATATTTCCAATTTTTTCACAACTTTAAGTCCCGCACAATACAAAGAAAAAACTATCAGAAGCTATAGAAAGTTTTCTTTAAAATAAGCTCGAGAAATTAAAAAAAATGTTCATTATTTCGAAAAGTTATTGATATTTTTATAGAACATTAAGATTTGACGTAATATTGATGCCAGTATTGAATATTTAAATTAAATATAGTTCTGATTTCTTCATCGCACAATTTCGCATAATCTAGATTTTTGAAGTAGAATTTCGCATAATAATCCATTTTTCTTCGCATAATTTAAAGATTTTAAAGAGAAAAAAAATGTGTCTAGTAATGAAAATCAAAGGCGAATAATTGCACACAGTGAGAGAAATGTTGCTGTTATTTTATTTTATTTTATTAATTCAGTATTTCTCTTAAAAATTTTGAGAAAAATTTTTATTTAAATAATTTAATTTTTTCAGGTTATGCAGATTCTATTGAAAGCAAAATTGCTCATCTCATCGACCGAAGATGAAGCCGAACTCTCGCCAGCAACCTCCGCCGATCTTTTCACGGGTTATAAAAAGTAAAACTTTTTTACACAGAAAATAATTGAATTTATCTTGAGAATGAAATTTTCGAAAAGTTGAATATTAATGTTTTGATTAATTTTACAGCAAAAAGCTCAGGGTAAATATCAACATCCCGATGAAAACTGAACTCAAAGTGGAACAAGAAACTACACACAAGCATATCGAGGAAGACAGAAAATTATTAATTCAAGCAGCGATAGTGCGAATCATGAAAATGAGAAAAGTCCTCAAACATCAGCAGTTGGTTGCTGAAGTTCTGAACCAATTAAGTACTAGGTTCAAGCCAAGAGTACACGTGATAAAGGTGAATACTTAATTGGAAATTTATTTTCTAAATAAAATTTGGTTTTTATTTCTAGATTACTAACAGTTTGGTTTATCTTTTTTTTTTCAGAAATGTATAGATATTTTAATAGAAAAGGAGTATCTGGAACGAACGGAAGGTCAGAAGGACACGTACAGTTACTTGGCATGATTTGTCGATGAAGAACTTCACAAAAAACAATTGACGTACGTGAGACAAAGACCATTGTATTCTACTATTGTTCTACACGTGTCCCTATATTTATTTACGTCAACGGTTAACGTTCTGCGTATCAATACTCGCAGCCATGTCGCTTCTCTGGTCGCATTTAGATTCTGATTTTTATAATACGTTAATAAAATTATTTCATAGTCATTTCGCTAGGTCTCCCTCGAGTTGTCAAACTTGCAATTTTTCTTCCGTCGCTAATTTTACCAATGCAGACTCCAATTTTTTCTACAATATTCTAGATTCTGAATTACATTTTGTGTGTAATTTGACCATAGAAAAGGAAAAAATTGGAATTTTCAACACCCTTCAGCATATCATCTTCTTAACTAATTACGATGCTTTTTATAAACTCTAGAGCCTGAAACTCGGGCTGTAATTATTGTACAAAGTCTCGTTTGAACAGCTCTTTCTTCCCGTTGGCTAGAAATTAAAGAGGCTGGAAATTTCATTAATAAGTTTCAAGTGAACTTGTAACAAACTAAAAGTTCACAATTTGAGCATTCATTGGTTCACGTTTTAAATACGAAATAGCTACAGTGCAATAAAAAAAAAGTAGAAAGTATCTTGATTTGAATTAAATGTCAATTTTATTGTCATTTGTTACGAGAAAAATATTTCCAACGTTTTTTTTTCTCTTTGATGTGATGAGTGTTTGAAAATCGCGTAGTCTAAGAATTAAAGAACCGTTAGGAACGTTCGGATAGAAAAATTATTTTTCCGCACCCAATACGAATGAAATATAAATACTGCTATGAAATATAAATACCGATTTAAAATACAATTATCGATGAGAAATATATTATTGTCGATACGAAATATATATATACTGATAAAAACTATAAATACAGACAAAAAAAAAAAAGGCTGAAATCGAGTAAGCAGAGTTGCTAAATAAATTGTGCTTAGACTCGTTCGTGGAAGAAAGTTGACTTTTTTTTGTCAGCGCCACAAAAAACTTTTTATCTATCTATTTTACTAGCTGGAGTCTATTACTGAACTAATATTAAAAGAAAGCCTCGCCAAAATATCCTAATTCAAATTCAAAGTTCTCGAAAAGAGTGTGAAGCATTGACTTGATTTCGCATTCTATAATTTATTTCATGGAGTAGTATAAGATGATGCATCACTTATGAGAATTTGATTTGAAATCATTAAAAAAAAATATTCTAGCAGAAATATTACTATTTTGCTAAGTATAGAATTGTACAAAATTCGGAATGGATTATGTTAAGTCTGTTAATACTACTCCTTGAAATATATCTTTACTTAATAATATTGATTAATTTCGTCACTTCAGATTTGACGAAGCGATACTGTTTTTTAAATTAATTTTAACGAGTAACTTTGTTTACGAAAATTTTGCCCTGTACTTTTTAATAAAACTCAACTTCTGCTAATCAAGTGGTCCGCTGACCGAAACTTTTGTACAGACCGATTTAATTACCGTTAGAATTATTTCTTGCACAAAATAAGACTTATGTAAATAAAACGAAAAGTCATTTGGAACGACTAAAACGAGATGGGATCGAAACCAACAGTTTGGTTGGAAACAGTTTAGCGATTATTAGATTATTAGAATATTATTGAATAATTTGATAATTTATTAATTCTTATAAATGATTACTTAGTTTGTCAATTAAGTAATTTAAGTATCAATTATCGATTGTAGATTACAGTTTCCAAGAAGACTGTGTGGCGATTGCAGTTTTTATACCCACCCTTCTCCTCATCTAAGGCTTTTGTTCTGGAATTTTAGAAAATAATAAAAATTAGTGCATTTGTATTTATATTTTTATTCTTATTTTTAATCAGTTTAGTATTTTATAAGTTTATAAATAATTATTTTTAGGGTTTCCTTCTCTTCACCAAAGACTGCACGGTAAATAGCTACGATTTTTGTGTACATACTTTATCTCGAGTATTTTATTATTAGAATTTTATTATATCAATATTAATTTATTCATTGTAAGTCTTTTTCTGGTTTCCAATCCAATAATTTTGTAAAATCCTCCTCAGTTATTTGTATTTGTCTGCTTGCCTCCAAATATGCCTGGAATTTATATACTGTTTCTTAAAACTGGATTTTAAGTACATACTACTAAAAATAGCTTAAATATTAAAACAGTTGAAATTATTGGTTGGTTTTTACACCTTTTGTTTTTTTAAATTGTCAACCAAGTGCAATTGCTTCTTGTAAGCTTGATACAATTCTGACCGTTGCTTCTCCATATTTTTAATTGCTAATCTTTTCTCCTCTTGTAATTTCCTTATTTGATCTCTTAAGTCCTAAAAAATATTGTATAATTGAACTTGAACTCATGAAAATATAGTTTACGTAAAATCACATATACCTATACCTTTTCTTCCAATTTAGCGAATTTTAGAGAACTACGAAGCTTATCATTCTCTTCTAAACTTCTATTTAGTCTCACTTCAGTGCTAATATTTTGTTGATTCAAAGTTTTCACTTCTCTTTTCAGATCTTCAATTTCCTTAAATTCATACAGTCATTTAATTATTAATTTCAGCGAAAATATTCTGCATATTTTTGTTTTTTTTTTAATATTAATTAATATTAAAAAATTATAAATTAGTATGTACCTTTTTAAAAGACGCTGATTCGACGCTTTGCTCCTGAATTTTCATTTGAAGATTTCCATTTACAGTTTCTAATTTTGAAACCATTTCCTTTGAAGAACTTACTTGATTTTGTAATTTTTCTTTCGTCTCTGCTTGTTTTTTACTCTCAGTCTCCAATTCCTTACAATGATTACACTGCAGAGAAAAAATATTTTATTATTTAATCTAAATTTAATTAAAATTTAAGAAAATATGTAATACAATCAAGACTCAGTATAGCTAAAAGTCACTCCTATCAATTCAAGTCATGTAATTTATAAACACTATTCTCTTTATATTATATTGTACAAAACCACAAAACATGAAATAAAATCGCAGTTTATAGGTGTGAAAAAAATTGAAATATAAGACAAGTATATTTTGTTCCAATAACACATGTCATTACCTTTTTTTTATATTCCGCTTGAATTGCTTGTATTTCATTTTCCTGGGATTTTATCTTCGATTTCAGTAATTGGATCATTGTTTCAGTTTTAGAATTTTTTTCACTTGGTTGAAAATCATTCTGATTTCTGATTTCCGCATTTCTGTCAATAACAATATTTATTCTTCTAACTATTTATTTATATAAGCTCAAAATTCCATTCTCCATTTTACTTAACGAAAATTATAGATAAATATTTTTTCGCTCTGTAGCGTTAATTTCTTCCCAAATATAAGACTGTATACAAAGCAAAAAAATATTTAGTTTCGATACTTTTTGCATAAAACGAAGAATTCAAAATCTAACTTCAAAATTCAATATTATCATTTTATTATAAAAATATTTGAATTAGATGTTTTCTCGCTCTGTACGTATAATTCTAGTTAAAAGTAGATTACGAGGGGTTGAAAACTCGGCCAAACGGGTGTACACCTACTTCTGACTTCAAGATATTTCAGGATATTTCAATGACTTCAGAAGATTTCACTGACTTCAGGAGATTTCAAGAAAATTCACGTGACTTCAAAAGATTTCACTGACTTCAGGAGATTGCAAGAAAATTCACGTGACTTCAAAAGATTTCACTGACTTCAGGAAATTTCAAGAAAATTCAAATGAATTTGCATGACTTCAAGTGACTTCAGAAGATTTCACTGACTTCAGGAGATTTTAAGAAAATTCAAGTGAATTCACGTGACTTCAGACATTTCAGGAGATTTCAGATATTTCAGGAGAATTCAGAAGATTTCAGTGCAAGTGTACACCTGATTTCACGAGTTGTCAACCCCTCGGTTGATTAATTCTACAGAGGGAAAAAATTCAAAATTTAATATTTGTTGAGTAAAATGAAGAAATAGAATTTTTAGATTGAAACTTGGCTCCAACACTTTTAAGAAGATTAATTTCTAGAAAAATAATTATAAATTTAACTTACTCCGTAGGGAGTTGTAATTGTTGTAAAAAGTGCGGAGAAGACATATTTTTTTTCAAAGAAATTGACTCCAGTTGTCTTTCCATTAAAGTCGGAGCATCAAAAATTTGTTTATTCATATCTTCAAACATTGTCGACGAATAATGTTGATTTAAAGATGACAAATAAGAATTATTAGTAGATCCCATTACAAAATCAACCTCCTTCATTAATTGTCGAGTTTTTTCTTCCAAATCCTTATTTAATCTGTGAAACTCTTTTTCTTTTGCTAATAAATCTTCGGACATTTTCTTATTTTCGATTCCTATTATTCTATTCTGAAAATTAATAATTATAAGGTATTATAATATAAGGTATAATCTATTTTATAGATTTTTATAATTAAGGGCGTTGGAGCCAAGTTCTAGTCTGAAAACTCGATTTCTCCATTTTACTTAATAAATATTAAAATTGGAATTTTTTCCCTCTGTAGAATTAATCAATTTTTAATTAGAATTATGGACACAGAGCGAGAAAATATCTAATTAAAATATTTTTTAAGTGAAACGAAAATATGGAATTTTGAAGGCAGATTTTGAATTCTTCGTTTAATGCAAAAATTATCGAAATTAAATATTTTTGTTGAGTAAAATGGAGAATGGAATTTTAAGCTTAACACTTGGGTTCAACGCCCTAAAAATTAAATATACTTTAAAAGAAGTACTGTTTCTTGGTGATACAATTAAAATTCTGAAATTTAAAAAAAGTTAAAACTTTGTATAAAATGCGCAAAACAATATACAAAAAATAATGATGAATAAATTATGTTTAGAAAGGAGAAAGTTAAATTTGGAAATATATACATACATACTATATTGAAATTATTGATATGTAATAAGATTGTAAAAGCATAACAATTAACATAAAAGATGTTTGTTATTATTTGTGGTATTTGCACTTTTACTGACTTTTGCGGACATTTGTAAACAAAAGGCATTGCTGCCATCACTCCGGTTCGAATTGCACGCGCAGTAGTACCAATAATGACAGTGGCGTAGCGTAGCAACCGGGATGGCAGGAGGAGCAGTTGCCCCCCATGGCGGGGGGTTAGTCATTCCCCCCCCGACATTCAGAAACAATTGATAGTGATTTTTTTATTCCCATCGAATTAAGTATTATCTCCAAAATTACTTCACATTTTGCGCACTCGGGAAAATTCAAATTATGCACACAGTGCTTTTCTGGAGGCATTTCTATAAGTGTTTATATTATAACAATTTAACATTTTTCTTCAACGCATTGACAAATATTAAAGAAATATTAAATAATATTATATATA
>UCOK01010960.1:0-44473 GCA_900474325.1 Synergus umbraculus | reverse complement strand
TATATATATATATATATATATAATATATGTATGTTTTTTAACAAAGAATTGTAAAGAATTTTAAAGTTCCTTGTGTAATTTTAAAAGATTTTAAAAAGCTTGTAAGCATTTTATGAAATTAAAATTTTTGAATTGATTTTAAAGGTTTTGAATGTTTTTCATGGAATTCTGAAGGATTTCAGAAAATTTGTATGATTTTTAAAAAATGTTATGAAATTGTAAGGAATTTTAAGAAGTTTTCAAAAATTTAAGAAATCTTTATATATTTTAAGGGATTTAAAAGTTTTAGAGGAATTTAAAGGGTTTACAATAATTTTGAGGAATTTTAAAAGTGTCTATGAAAATCCTTGAAAATTTAAGGGGTTTCATGGAATATTAACAAACTAGAAGGTAATTTTAAGATATTTCCTAGAATATCAAGAAATTTAAAGTAATTTCAAGTTATTTCCAATTGTGTTCACATTTGATGCACCTCTCTATTTTTGCTTGCTCACCTGTGGTACAATATCTTTTAGAAACTAAAGAAGAATTACAAGTCAAAGTGCAGAAAGCAGCGAAGCTGCGAATACCTGCGGAGAAGACTTTACACACAGCTACTGAGACTGAAACTGATGAGGAAACCCCTACCCAAGCAAGTAGTATTCCAAAGGTAACTTTTTTTAAAATATTATACAATATTTTTTTAATACTATTTTGTTCCTTTAAAGGATATAATTTTTTAACAAAATATTATATTAGGTAGGATATTATGTAATTATGTAATAATAACAATAAGAAAGTAACAATCAATGATTGCGGATCTTTTTGTTTCACAATTCAATTTAAACCTTTTACATCAAATGATGCTTTACCTCTTCTGTAGATTATTTCAAATGACAAAGTCTTAATAACAAATTTGGATCAAAGACTGAATGGCCTTCGAGAAAAAAGACTTTCCTCGTCTACTAATAGTGACTTGGATCGACATGACTCTAAGGTATTGCTTATTTATACTTTAAGTGTAATAGAAAGTATACATTTTAAGGAAAATACGATTGCAAATTATTGATTTTTAAAGCAAATTCGTGTTAATACGTTCATAATTTACGAGCATCACTTACAGCTACAGAAATTAGAAAGAAAAGATTTATCTTATTTTACTTTGATTCGAAAATAAAATTAAAAGTATGCCTTCAAACATAATACATAGTTTAGGTAGACATTCATTCTTATTCTTCCGTTAACTTTAAGTAAAATTATTTATTTTTTTTTAGTTGGAAAAGCTCATGCCCTCCAAAAAGCAAAAACTCATTTCTAACTACGAGGTGTCTGATAAAGTTTGCTATCGTCCTGAGGCGGAGAATACGATTCTAATACATGAATTACGAAATATTGATAGAGGGAATATTAAACAAAATTTAAAACAGGCGACCACTCCAGGTAAACCCTTTGCGAATATAACAAACAAAGTTTGTGTTCAACAAAGTCAAAACTTGACAAAAAAACAAACCTGTACAATAACAAGTTCAGATGATTACAATGAGCAAGTAAACAAACACAAAACTGAGGAGAATATATTGTCTCACACAACAGTACAGAAAAATTCTACTATTCGCAAACCCTTGCACAATGTATCTAATACAGTTTGTCTTTAAGAAAATCGACATTTATCAGAAAAAGGAAACTGTGCAATGAAAGGTTCTTCAGATACGGAATTAAATAAAAAACACGACAATGGAGAATTAAATGTATTTTCTGACACTGCACAAAATGCAAATTATGTTATACATAATAAAAAAGCTGATTCTACAAATGAAAGATATTTAAAGTATACGAAGAAAGTGCAGGATTTGAAGAAAAACATTACAGATCTCAGGAAACAAGTTGAAGAAAAAACAAAAGAATGCGACGGTCTTCAAAGTTTAATAAATCAAAGGGATAATGAAATAAGTAGAATCCGGCAGCTCAACGAAAACTTACAAAAATATTGTATCAACTCTGCTGATGAAATTAAAAGTAGGCAATACAAAATTACTGTATCCTTAAAGTATAATACATATAATATTAATGTAACTATTATTTGTTACTGTAATGCCAAAACAATTTTTTTGCAGCCCTCTTCAATCAAAAATCGAAAACAGAAATGCCATCTATGCTACACAATGATTATTTGCCATTCGGATACGTTAAAAAGGACGAATCAAAAGTTAGTTCTTTATGATCGAAAAGTTCTTAATGTTCAAAATAACGAATTTTTCTATTGATTTTTTTTTAAACTATATAAAAAGTTTAAACGTATTCAAATTTTCAAAGATCACACTTCATGTTCCAGGTTAAAATTATCTGTTATCACTCAATCTTCATTTATAAATTACTCTGTTGCAGGTACACCTAGGTAGAAACGTCTGGATTTCAATAGACTCGTACTATTTATCAGCTTGTAATATTAGATCAAACTCTGTTTTCGTAAGAAACTTGGCTCTTGTTGTCTTCGGAGAGAAGCAATTAATGGCGTGCACTATAACTGGCCGAGGTAGCAATCGGAATAGACAGGAGAAAAAGCCAGCAGGTGGGAAGTTGGATGAAAGAAAATGTCTGGCTATTCAAGGTGCATATTGATTTTAATTAAAAATATGTATTAATTAGTTCGATGTATATAAATTTTTACGTAATCTTCTTCTGTTTCAGATTTTTATCGTTACTGGTTAAGGAACAAGCGGGGTATGAATGATATTGAAGCGGACATGGAAGCTCGACACGTTTTCGATTATCTTCGAAAAAAAATTTCGGACTTGAAAACTAATGCACGTTCTAATTGTCCAAGTAATTATAATACACTTCATATAGCGATATTAAGAAAACCTCTTGCTTTTTTGAAATATTGTACGTAATAATATTGTATTTGTAGGTAATGTGCAGACACTGGAAGGAGAAAATTTTGAAGAGGGATCTTTAAATGAAGAACTTCCGCAGGGCGAAAAGGAAACTAACGAAGATACTGATTTACATCTGCCTGAAGAAGATCCATTAAGTACTGCAAATGCCTTACTTGACAACATAGATACTAATTTACATCTGCCTGAAGAAGATGCATTGAGTACTGAAAATGCCTTACTTGAACGTTCTCTGGGGGCTGAAGAAGAAGAGGATTTCAATAGACTAGAGACACACATTGATAAGACGGGTGAAGATGAAGAAATGATTGTAGATGGAGATAACGGACAGGACTCTTTTTCAGAAGGTGAAGAATACGAGAGAGAAACAGAAGGCTCGGAAAATGTTGAACCTGTCGGGTTTATGGATCAACAAATTGATACCGATTTAAATAATACGCAGGAAATATACGCTGGCACACATTCCACGGATCTTACGGTAGTCTCATCTTACGAAAATTCTTTTATGCCACATGATGTCAATTTTGCCGACTTGATTTCTCTCTAGGCTATTACACGTTGTTTATTTATTATGTTCAATACCTCGTTCAGTATTTTTAGTGTTACTTAAAGTCTGTTACGTTACTTTAAAATGTAGAAAATTTTATACCGCAAAGATGAAACATATTATCTACATAGTTTAAAAAAAATTATTCATACTACACTTACGATTCAATATGATTCATGCGGTTTAAAGAGTAGAAACATGTTTTCACGTTATTTTTTTAGCACGTTTTTCATTAGCACTTTCGTATTCTGCGTTTGCACATTTTGTATTAAAAGAAAGGGAACCGTCCGAAAATAAGGTCAAAAGTAAGGTCTTATAAAAAAAGAATTAAAAAATGTTAAAAGCTGGCCAAATTATTTCTTAGCAATATTTCTGACATCATTCTTAGTTTTGATATGTTCTTGTTTTTTAGTATAGTGTCCTTATTTAAAATACACCGTTAAAATATTTATACGAATATGATAATCTATAGAATTTTCAAAGATGCGTACATTTCTAATCAATGAATATAGTTCAGAAACTATTGTTATTTATAATTTTAAATAATAAAAATAATAATTTTGAATTTTCATAAATGTGACTAATTTATTTAATTTAATGCCACCCAATATTTTTTAATGCGAAACATTTATTTTTCACTGAATGCGACCCAATACTTTTAAATGCGAAACATTTATACTTAATACGAACCAATACTTTTGAATGCGAAGCATTTATCATACGATCCAATACTTTTCAATGCGATGGATCCATATCTGCCATCTCGCATTCGACGCCATGAAACTTAATGCGAACCAATACTTTCAAATGCGATGATTCCAACACTGATATTTCGCATTGAGCGCGATGAAGTCCAATACGAACTAATACTTTTAAAATATTTTTTTGTGTTTTCTTCGGATCAGAAAGCAGAATTGAAACGCATTCAAAACGTCATTACTTTTTAATACTTTTTAATACGACGCGATTTACAGGGATGGCATGTAAACGCATGGAAATGGCCGGTTGAGTAACACCTAACTGTTCGGCAAGCATTTTTTGTGTTTGTGTATTGTCCTCATCCAAAAGAGCCTGTAATTCATGGTCCTCAACTTTTTTGGGCCGATTTTCACGCTTTTTGTCACTCAAGTCAAAATGACCGTCTTTGAACCGACGAAACCAGTCTCTGCAAGTTGTTTCCGATAAAGCATTGTCATCGTAGGCCTCCACAAGCATTCGATGTGATTCGGCAGACGATTTCTTCAAATTGAAGCAAAAAAGTAGAGCTTCCCGCAAATACTCCTTTTCTGGCACAAAACTAGACATGATTACTCAAGGAAAAATTTATGTTGTATAAAAAAACTGACTATGTGCACTGATTTATGTAGACAGGTGTCGAACTCACACAAAAAAAAACATGACGTTTCTATTGTAGCTAAATATGTTCACTACCGCCATCTCTGAGAAAACAGCGGATTTAAGCTTATACACCTGGTATATGTTTGTGCCTTGCAAAATCTGCAACGTCACAATATTTACGGCGCGTTCTGCATATTGTCGTTCCCTTTCCTGTCAACCTTTCATGCTCGTGTTTTGGAGATTTACACGGAAAAAATTTGTTCCGGAAGAATTATTGAATTAGTTCAGAGACTAAGGATATGAGAATAATACAGTAAAAATTACGGATCTACTTATTTTGAATGTCACAGAACTTTTTTAAAGAGAATTACAGATAAATTTCAGGAGAATTAAAAATAATTCGGGAAGAATTCTTAGATAGTGCAGGAACTTTCTGAAGTAAGTTCGATGAGAATGTAGTAGGGCGACTATAGAAATAACGGAGGAGTTCGGAAAAATTTCAAGGTTGCCGCGCTATTTCAAACAGTAAAAAAAAATATTCCTATTTTTCTCTGTTTCGCGGGTAGAGATGATTTATAACATTAACATTATTAATATGCATTACATATTATATGTTTACACACAAATGTTTATATTTATACTTAATTTATTTTACACACATAATCGCACGCTCTTAAAAAATCTTAAATGCCGTGGGTTTCGAACCCTGCTAACACGCATATTCCTACCTAACTCTAACGACTAAGCCTCGCGGCTATATCCCGCTGGGGATACAAAAACAAAATCTTTGCTAAGCTTGACCGGGTCGGTTCAGGACGATGAAACGTGCGCAGATGAACGACTGCGCATGCTGATGTACGGCAGAGTTCTGGAATTTTTCCAGTTCAAGATTCAGAATTCTTTTGGCAGGGGAATAATAAAAACTCTTTTAAATACATGGAAATTCTCCTGAAGAATCTTGTGAAGATTATTGAATTGTTTTATATTTTCTTCGAAACTTATTCATTATATTTCATTTTGACCTTTATAAAACACACTTTCAGTTTTTACTGTGAGTTCAGTAATTTTCTTAGAACGGTTCGAGCTATTTTCCTGAAAAGTTATTTGATATCTACCAACTTTTTCTCATATCCTCAGTCTCTGAACTAATTCGGTAATTCTCCCGGAACAAATTTTTTTCCGCGTAGAAAAGAAATGACAGTCTTGTTTGGAAATGAATCGCGAATTTCGTGTTGGAATTTCAAAGAATATGCGTCTGAAACTTAGTGTCTCTATGTCGGGACTCGTCTGCTATGTCTGGATTTGCTCCGTTCCAGAAAATGAATATTTTCTGACAAAATATTCATTTTCTTATCAAAGCTCAAAAGGAATTTCATTTTTATAGGACCCAGGACTACTCAAGACGCAACATATTTGGTAAGTTGTCGCCACATATCCCACAAACCCTTTTTCTAAAATATATACGCTCACAGGGTCGGTCTTAGAATCATTTTTTAAAATTTCTATTTTTACGAATTTTCAAGTCCGTTTATCCAACGCCCTTAAGGGCAATGGAATTTGGAAGTAAAAATTGACATCAAACTGTCAAAAACTGTCAACATCTGTGGAAAGATACTAATGTTATCACTAGAATTATAGTTATTAGCGTTTTGAAGGGAAAAAAAGAGCAAGTAGATGAGATTTAATTTGCTGGCACATTGTGGAAAGAAAGGGTGATGAACACTACTTGACTCGCCAATTTTCCCAGAAAAGCAATATATTATTCACTAGATATGAATAAATAGACGCCGTTAATAGATTAGTTGATAGACAGCTACGAATTGATTTAGTGCTCACCTCCCTCAGCGATAGTTTTGGCGGGAATGATTTGAATTGAATGAAGAAAGATACTCTCCGATTTTGAAAATTTATTCTATTATTAGCAAGTTTAAATGATTTTAGTAATATCGATGCATTGTATAATTGTTACTAACGTTACTAACGATAAAAGATTACTGCGATCTTTCTTATTGCAATTCAAATCATTCGCGCCAAAACTATCGCCGAGTAAGGTCAGCACCCTATCAATTCGCAGCTGTCTATCTATTAATCTATTATTTTATTGTTGTGGTGTCAAAATATCCGCCGTTATCGGCGCATATTTATTCACCTCTAGTGAATAATATATTGCTTTTCATGAAATATTGGTGAGTCTCCTAGTGTTCTTCACCCTTTCTTCCTATAATTTACCAGCAAAATCCCATCTACTTGCCCTTTTTTCCCTTTAAAACCCTAATAACTAATCCTAGTGAAAAGTTGTCAGAATTACACAGGCGCGTAACGAAAGGGTCTCAAGACAGTAGGTGTCGGGTGCCACTCTACACATTAAAAATAAATTTAAAAAAAGAAAAAAAAAACAAATTACAAACTTTCAGAAAGTGCGTTTATTGTGGAATTGTATGATCCATCTAAGGGTATCGTCCCATGGATCCGGAATGCGTTGCGTTTTTGTGTAAAACAATGAGAGTGAGAGGGATGCACCATTACTACTATTTCTCTCACTCAGCTGGTTTTGCGCAAAAACGCAACGCATTCCGGATCCATGGGATGCCATCCTAATAATTTGGACATCCACGCATGTTTTACACCAACTGTCTGAATGTACCGACACCTAGAACCCCTTTATTGTTGCGCCCCTGGTATTTGAGTTTTTCTACATGAAAAATTTTCAAATTCCATAGATTACGGATTCTGAAAATAACACGAAATAGTCAGTTAGCATTGCATAAACGAAGTCTAAAAATTTTTAATTAGTATTTACGCAAATATACGGGGCGATTTCCTATGTATAGGCGGTATAATATTTGGCCAAAGATCGTATATGATTTATCGTATATCGTATATGGGGGATCGTATATGATCGCAGGATGGTTAGCTTTCCGGTTATAAAACATTCTCAAACAGAAAAAAGCATCACAACAATAAAAATCTTTAACGGTGTTGGAGCATTTTCAAAACACTAAAAATTGATGTAGACTTACTCAAATCCACCATTTTGTCCACATCTTTTCAATACGCGGTGTTTAAGGTCGCAAAAATAATGTGTTCGAAGTGTCGATTAGCCGGAGATGTTTTTTCGATTGCACGACAAGGGCTATTTCTTTGTTTCTTGAAAAAACAAATTTGTTTGTCTAAAACGGGAATTTTGACAAGTATTGTGACACGGGTGGGAGGGGTGCGGGTAAGCAGTACTTACCACAGTCACCTCGCAGTTTCTCTCAGCTGTTTCTTCCATCATGGAAGTTAAAATGTTCATCACACTGATCTCTATAATAACTGGATAGCACATGGAACACAATTTTTGTGACTTATAAAACGCCATTTTGTTTGTTCGATAATATTTGGGTTGGGCAACATTCGGTTTGATGTTCGAGAATCAGTGTAACTTTCGTAATTTAAATTTTAGCGCAAAGAACCGAATATCGAACCGAATCTTGCCGAAACAATCCACGAAGTTTCCCGAAGTGCACAAATTTCCAAAACAAAATGGCGTTCAATTAGTTACGACACATTTACACGGCATCCGCTATCCAGTTATTATATAGATCAGTGGTCAACCGGTTTTAGCATGAAATAATCTCGTGCTCGTTTATCACAATCAAAGTGGTTTTTCGAAAAACTGGATAGTAACAGAGGTTTGTTCAAAATTTCTGTCTTTTAGTTTCTACCAAAAGAATTGAAATTGGACCTTTAGTGTCTTCAAGATCTCACGCTAAAATTAAGCTGAAAAGTTGACAAAATTAGACAGGCGCGGAACAAGAGTCTTTTAAAACAGTTGGTGTCGGGAACCACTCTACACATTAAAACTAAATAAAAAAAAAATAAAAAACAAGGATTCTCAACCCCAAAAAAGTGCATTTAGTTGGGAATTTTATTATACGTCTAATAATTTGGAGATTCACGTATATTGCAAGTAGGTGTACTCGAATTACTCTCTGGGTGTCCTGACACCCAGAACCTCGTTATTGTTGCTCCCCTGGAATCTAAATTTTTCTCAATGAGTGTTTTTCAAATTCCATCAGCCTTAACTCCCAACTAAACATCTATAAAAAAAATTTCGCGATTGATTACGTACAAATCCGTAATCTAGTTCAAACTTCAACAAAGAACCTCTATTGTTACTATCCAGTTTTTCGAAAAACCACTTTCTAAACGAGAACGAGATTATTTCATGCTAAAAACGGTGGAAATTTTAACTTCCATGATGCATGAAACTATCAGTCACCTCGCACCTGTCAATATTTCTTTTCATGCATCATGCAAGTTAAAATTTCCGCCGTTGTTAGCATGAAATAATCTCGTACTCGTTTAGCACAATCAAAGTGGTTGTTCACTTTGCATCATGAAAACGAGATTATTTCATGATAAAAACGGCCAAAAGTAAAGCCGGCATACAACTAACCTAACCTGGGCTACGTCTTGGAAATCTCCTCCACAGGTTAAGTTCACTGGATACCTAACTAAAGGACGCAAACATAGCCCAAACCTGGCCCACCCCTGATTCATTCCCGAGTTTTCCTGGAACCATCCTCCAAATCTTATTCAATACATATATGACTATATAGAGAACGCAACCATAAGCGTGTATCGAGCTTAGGGTGTAGCGAGCAGACCAAGACATACAACTTTGTATGTCTTTCGAAGTTGTTTGCTAAGGATATTTCAGCTAAACACAGTAACAAAACTCTGAATCACGTCGTGCTTCTGATAAGCGTGAAAATTCTACCTTTTAATACTCTCGATGGCGTCTCTTGCGGTTCTTCGCCTTGAGAAGACAACCGAGAGTATTTTTGACTAAGGTTCTCTGAATTCGATGAAGATGAGTTCGCTTATCTTGCGAAAGCGAGGATGGCGTGGAGTATGTTCGACCCGATATGTTGGGTGTCCTGAGGAACAACGACGCTGCAAATGCAAATAAATTTTAGAATTCAAAAGTTTTTCCCCAATCACCAAAAACACTTTTTACTACGTTTGGAAAGTGTATGAATTATAACACTTTCCATCTGGAATTCAGCATTGAAAATGTTAGAAAAGTTGAGCGCTTATTGAAGGAACAGAAGATAAGCCTTGATAGAGTCATCTTCCAAAAGTTCTAAAATCCTAACTTTCATAGGCTTCTACATCTTATTAGATTTCTCAACATCAGCATTTTATTCGGTCTCTGCTAATCCTTTTTGATTTTGATCAATAGCGTTTGCATTAATAGTTGTATTTTTTACTTTGCTATCTACATTAAATACTTTTGACGTACAAAAATAATCTTAACGCGTTCCAATACTTCAAAACTTTATCAGTGCATGAGTGAAAACAGCCACCTCCTTGTGGATAATTTAAAAATTCTAAGACAATTTTAATTGCAAAATAATTGAAATTCCTTCAATTGAGCCATGCGTTTTGAACTTGAATTAATATAAGTCGCTATGCTTCTAATTATAAATTCGCATTCATTATGAATATTAGCGCTGCTACTATTCACAATAAGAGCAGCAGAATGACAAACGCTGTTTATCAAAATCAAGTTAGGGCACACTCGCCTTCAGACGCATGTAAAAAGAATTATTAAGCCTGTTGCAGCATTTGACGAAAAAATGTATACAAACACAGAAAAATAGCAAAATCTGTGGACTGCCTTAAAATCCGCCATTGTGTCCACATCTTAGCAATACGCGGTGTTTGAGGCTGCAAAAATAATGTGTTCGAAGTGTCCTTTTTTTTTTATCGATACACTCAGAAAAAAGTTTGTTTAAATCAAACAAATTATCACTTTGATATGGGGTCAATCATATGTTTGTTCGATCCAAATACATTTTTTATTTGATTTTATTTATTTCAATTGAAAAAAATTTTGTTTCATTTAAATAAATTTTTTGTTTCAATTAAATAAATTTCTTGTTTGACAGTTGAAAAAAAATAAATGAATAATTTTTTTCCAAAAAAAAAGAAGAGAAAAAATGAAATCGATCTATATTATAGTTTCATTTATCTAATACATAATCTATAACTAACCAAAAATTGGTTTCTTCGATATTGCGAAATTCGCGGCGACCAGGACTCGAACGCAAGATGCGCGGGAAGAGCGGAATTAAAATTCGACACTCTACCCACTACGAACATTGAGGCTGATCACAAATTGTTACGAATTGGGTGTATTTGAATTCAAACAAGCCTTTGACACTGTTAATTTTTCACATCTCTAAAAGTTTATTCACATTATATTTTTTGTTTGAATTAAACAAATACTTTGTTTAAAATAAAAATATATACTTCACATATTATTTGTTTCAAATTAAACAAATTTTTTATTTAAATTAAACATATATTGACATTATACCAAACAAATTATATATTTCAATCAAGAAAGTGAATATTCTTCATTTATTAACTTTAAATAAATGTTTTGTTAATTGAAGTAAAAAATTTATTTCGTTCAATCATCTGACTTTAAACAAATTTTTTTGTTTAATTTAAATAAACTTTTTTCTGAGTGCAGTTTTTCGATTGTACGACAGGGGCTATCTGCTTATTTTCTGCAAAAACAAATTTGTTTGGCTAAAACGGGAATTTTTACAAGTGTTGAGACGCGGGTTGAAGGGTGCGGCTGAGCAGTATTTACATTTTGCCAAGTAAAAAAGGCACAAAACTTCACTTCAAGGGTGCTTCACTCACTTAGAAAAATTTCACGACTAGACCTGTCAGCTGTTTCGCAGCGTCCTCAATTGACGATTACTACAAAGTATGGTCGGTAAGACCGGTCACATACACTTTCGCATTATTATGTATATGACCGGCCTTACCGACCATACTTCGAGTGCAGTTTGTAGTAATCGTCAATTGAGGTCGCTGCGAAACAGCTTACTGGTCTAGTAACTAGTCAAGTAACTAGTACAGGTCTAGTATGCGATTTATCAAACTTATTTTTCTACACGATTTTCGTAAGTGCTCGGGTTTTGCAGTGCATAGCGAAATTTGCAAAATTTTTCTGAGTAAGTGAAGCACCCTTGAAGTGAAGTTTTGTGCCTTTTTTGCTTGAACAGGGACTTGGCAAAATGTAAGCACTGCTCACAATCACCCCTCAACCCGCGTCTCGCCACTTGCAAAAATTACCCTTTCAGCCAAACAAATTTGTTTTTGAAGAAAATAATCAGATAGCCCCTGTCGTACACGGAGAAAACGCTACACTAACCATTACTCTAGGATACACTACTCAGTCGTGTGGCCGAAAAAAAAAGTTGAATACACGACTGAGTAGTGTATTGACACGATTCATTCGTTTCTCCACAGTAACCATTCGTTTCTCACAGTAACCATTACTGTGGAGAAACGAATGAATCGTGTCAATACACTACTCAGTCGTGTAGTCGTGTATTGACACGATTCATTCGTTTCTCCACAGTAACCATTCGTTTCTCACAGTAACCATTACTGTGGAGAAACGAATGAATCGTGTCAATACACTACTCAGTCGTGTATTCAACATTTTTTCGGCCACACGACTGAGTAGTGTATCCTAGAGTAATGGTTAGTGTAGCGTTTTCTCCGTGTACAATCGAAAAACTATCGATAAAAAAAACATTTCGATCACATTATTTTTGCGGCATCAGACACCGCGTATTGCTAAGATGTGGACAAAATGGCGGATTTCAGTGAGTCTACATTAATTTTTAGTGGTTTGAAAATGCTCCAACACTGTTAACACAAACCATAACAGACACATTGTCGCAAGTGAGACTGACAATGTTTTGAAGTGGTATACCTCTTTTTTATAATTTTTATTTAAGCAATTAATGTCAAAAAGACACGTTTTTGAAGTACCCTTTTCTGTTACAACTTTATTGTTTTTTGAAGATAAACACTATCGCGTTAGCATCCACATGTGCTTTTTCACACTATTATCAGTGGTACATTTAGTTTTAGAAAGTTTAAAATCCTGGGCGATTTCAGAATCCTTAAAAGTATCTTTTAAAATCGGTACCATTGCATCAACAAATTCGACAGCTACATTATTTGACGCATAAGTTCTGCGATTTTAATTTCGGCTGTTTTGACATTATTTTTATGATTTCCGGGTTTCGCATTAAGAAGAAAATCCTGGGCAAGTATTATATTCTCTCGATGATAATCTGTATGTACATGCCTCTTAATATTATAAAAGCTTTGAAACTTGTTGCGCAAATTATGCAAATTATTATTTCTCTTTGACGTTTAGCTGGTATTTCCTGACTTGAATGCGAGATATTGCTACCGGTAGAAGAAAAACCCTCGTTACAGAATTGGCATTTAATAATTTTTTTTTAATAAAAATTGATTAATTTAGGTCTAATAGACATTTTGATAAGTTAAAATTCCATTATTTATAATAAACAATAAAAATGAAATTTTTTAGTATTTTGAACTGCGCGCAAATAGCAACGAATCAGATGCCGAGCGTGACGCAAGCGCAGTTGAGTAAGAGACAAGAAATGAAGTATGGAGGTAGCGTGCACCATCGAGGTGTTTTCTTCGCTGCTCTCTATAATAACTGGATAGCAGATGGAACACAATTTTGTGACTAATAGAATGCCATTTTGTTTGGATCTTACCTCGGTTCGGGAAACTTCGTGGCTTGTTTCAACAACATTCGGTTCGATATGTCAGCCGTGTCAGTGAATGAACGACCTTTATAAATTATTGAATTCGAGAATTAATGTAACTTTCGTAATTAAAATTTTAGCGCGAAGAACCGACCCGTGTAAAAATGATCATTTAATTTTGGCATAAAAATGATTCTATCAAAATTATATACTCTCAAATCAATTTCCTTGATTTGATAAATCATTTCAGCATGTCTATTTTTTGTACAATCGTTTTTATATAGAAATTATGCGGAATATTTTTACATGGGGAATACTGCCGAAACCACTGATCAGTGGTCGAAACAAGCCACGCAGTTTCCCGAACCGACTTAAGATCCAAAAAAAATGGCGTTCTATTAGTCACAACACTTTTACACGGCATCCTCTCTCCACCCTACCGAAAATCTAGACGAGTTCTAGACGAGGATTGTCTAGCACGATTTTCTAGAATTGATCCAATTCTAGACTCATGCTAGACTCATTCTAGACAAAAAAAGGTTCAGTCTCTTTTTTATAAGGGTAGCAGTAAAGCAGTAAAGTCAAAAATGTTTCCTAAGCCGACCCTATCGATATCTATACCTGTGTCCAGAGCGCATCTAGAATCAGTTTAGTGCGCGTCTAGTAAATACAAAAATGCGTCTACTGCGCATCTAGAATGAGTCTAGAACGCAGCTAGTACAAGATCGAGTCTTATACTGCACATCTAGAGTTAGTCTCGTCTAGTCTAAAAATAATGCATATGCAAAAAAAAATATTCAAATAAATTGCTTTTAACCTTCCCAATTGTTTTGAATTTTCCCAAACATATATATATTGCAAGCTTTCAAGGGCTTAGCTTTTTAACACAAGTCTACATACCTATACACATTTTATCAAAATCCAAGCCAAATATAAACATTATTACATTTTAAACATAATTTTATATTTATTTAAATTAGAATTGATAACACTAGAAATTACATATATGTATGTATATTCTGAAAACAAGAATTATATTATTATAAGGTGAAACAGAAAAATCGGGTTAGAAGAAAACGAAGTCGGCAGGAATCGAACACGGGTCTCCGGGGCAGCAGTCGGACGATTTTCCTTTTACCTACAGTGGATTGTAGGAATGAGAATGGAAATGTCTAATGTAGTAAATACTTGAAGGAATATTTAGGTATACTGGCCCCAGGCCTGAAAGTGTTGAAGGTTTCTCTTAGGTCCTTAGGACAATCATTTCTCAGATACGATCCCAAATGTTTTCAATTATCATCTATACATTTTCGAAGATTTAATCAGTCTTTTAATTTCTTGATGAATTTACTAACTTTTCGGAAAATTTTCCAATATTCATGGAAACATTACCAATTTTCTTCGGAAAAAAAATGTTACATCCGGACATACTATGCAACTTTCTCTTTCTATTGCGCTATCACCCCCACTTACGCACTAGCTCCACTACTCACGCGGTCTATTCTTATATGTCTATGATATAGTGAGATGAAGAACTATATAGTGTTGTGAAGAACGATAATCATTTAATATCCCAGTGATCTTAAAGCCTTTGCTCGTCATTTCCTTTTTAATTTCGTGCTCGGCAAACCTAACTCTATCGCACTGACCTTTCTTCTTTAGCTTCGATCTGCCGGCTTCTTAAGGCGACGAAAACAGGTCATGACTGCTAATTCCAGGTCGGTGCTAGACACCGGTGGTTGGCCACCTAATCTTGATGAATGCACCATGGACACATCAATCCTTGATGAGAACGAAAAACAAGGGTTGGAGGACCCACAAGCGACAAGAAATCTAATGATGGGGAATTCCAAAAGGTAAGATCCCGAAATCGAACTTGTGATCACGAGGGAGATAATTCCGAGAATGTCTCTCACACAAAGCGTCACAAATCAAGCAAGACCGATACCAACCCCGCTTCAATCCCTCTCCCCGAGAGTGAGGACCAATTCGATACACAGAGACATCTCTGCTACAGCGAAGAGAGCGAAGAAAATTTGAACCACTTGACCTGCGGTAAATTCATCAGCTCTCATTACAGAGAAGCTATCTTACACGTAGAAAGTGAGGAATTCGGAAAATTGAACGTAACTTTAAAATCATATAAAGAAGTGAATAGATTTTTGGATAACACCGTGACTCTCAAAACTAAGGACTTATTCGCTTTTGTTCTAGCAAACTTTTTTTCCTGCCAAGGGGTTATTAAGAACATCCCTCTCGATTTTTCAGAAGACGAAACTCGCGATAGTTTAGAATTCCTCGGCCGATCGAGGGGCAGGACTTCTATAGTGAATGTTCGCCGTCTCAACCGCAAAATCATTGACAAAAAAACAAATGAAAGGTCATACACTCCATCCACGTCTCTTCTCCTAATTTTCGAAAGCACATCACTTCCGGAAAGAGTTGCCCTGTTCAGGGTTTCTGCAACTGTCGAGGTATATATTTCCCAAGTGAAGGTGTGTCTGAAATGCCTGAGATACGGTCATATCAGCATTAATTGCAGATCTAATTCCGGGTGCAAACAGTGCAGTGGTCCCAACACCCATAACAACCAAGATCCTTGCCTCAAGGCATACAATGATCCTAAATGTGTTTACTGCGGCGGTGATCACCTCCCTAACGCAAAACATTGTCCAGGGCTCCAATTTCAGAAAGAATTAAGGAGATATGCGGCCAAAAATGGTGTTTCTTTTTCTGAAGTAAAAGATGCTATCTGGCCCAAGAAGAATTCCAGAAATAGATCAGCCCCCGCGTACTCTTCTTTCATCATGTTTTCAACCCACCCAGAAATTAACGATGCTCATCAGACACCATCCGTTTACTCCCCTTCTAAAGCTCGATCTTTTTCTGAAATAGTATCTCGTCCGAAACAGTGTTCCCAGATCAGGGGTATTTTTCTCACTCACTCTCAAGCAAGTGACGTCACATGGTATTAGAGTGAGTGAGAAAAATACCCCTAAACTGGCAACACTGGTCCGAAATCTCATTTCGTTACCAAAACGAACAACTCAGTACAAACTCCTGCCAAATCCAATAAAGCGTCATCACCAATGCCAAATTCCTCCTACTACCATAACAACGGTAGGTCTCAGAGCTCACTTCCCAATGGGTTTGTTTTGCATATTCTAACTTCTCACACGTCAGCAGATAAAACAATCAACTCCGAAAATAACGCAATCTCAATTATTGGCGGCATTATCGATGCCCTGACCAGCTTAATTTATTTCCATAGAACCGATTGCTCCTCCAATGCAGAGGAAAAACAAAATTTGCTTAACCGAATTTTGACTAGCGTTTCTTTCCTTACGGCTTCAATCTAATTAAAGCTGACAGAAGTTCCAATAGAGGTGGTGGTCTTGCAATAGACATCAGAACAGGAATCAATTTTTTCAAAATATCTTCACTTTTTAACGCTGAAAACAGACTCGAAACTCAAAGCATTTCACATAACTCTTCCTAGAGGGAGCTCTTGATCGTTTCGATCTACAGAGTTCCTTCTTCGGATAAAATAATTCTATCCAACACCTGGTTAACTCTACTTAATTCTATTTCAGCAATAAGCTCTAACTACACCAATGGTGCAGAGCTTTGATCCTCATTAGACCAATCCAACTTCATTTGTCTGAACGATGGCAGGGAGACCTTTGCTACACGCTCAGGTCAATCTCCTTCGATTTTTGACCTTTTATTTGTGACCCCTAATCTTTATACTAATTGCTCATGGGATGTGCGAGTAGATCACTCAGCACTTGTGGATTCAAATCAAAGAGGCTATTCATGAGAAATTAAAGCAAACAGCAATCTGCTCCATAACGATCAGAAAATCGATTCAAAAATCGTTCTCGTTGCTGGAATTCGCTGATCGGCCCGCTAACGTGACATCAATTTCATTCCTCCTTCCCAAGCTGAGCTTTTACAATTTTCTCCTCCACATTGTTTAAGATAAAATTGAATTAGTATAAATCGTCACGCTAAAACAAATTAAGAACACACATCCTGATCAGCGCTATCACCTTTTATAAATTGAACTCACGAAAAGCTCTTTTATTTCGCGATAAAGGCAAAAGTATAGCTTCAAGTTTTTCTTAGCAGCTTCAAACGTGGCGAAAATTTGGAAAGTGTTTCCAGTCGACAAGCTAAAATTTCTCTGCGTCTCTCTTCCCGCTCGCACCCTTATCCCCACTGATCATTATAATTATTGGGTGATAGGCTAATCAGAATGGTTGCTCCTTACAATCTTATAATATTTGCCCGAAACTATAAACCGCTGTCTCAATTACTCTGAAGTTGGAAAGATCAAGGGTGTTCACTAAACCCAACGTTTCTATCAACACAGAAAAAACCCTGGTTTGTATCCTTCTTTGCATCAAGAGAGTTGACAGGCTCTCTTTTGTTGCATGAGGAGCAATCACTATTCTCTCAATGTTAGCTTATTCCGCGAGAATATCATTGATTAAGATCGGTGCCCCTGTAACCCTGATATTAAAGAGGACCTGGACCATATTCTTTGGGCCTGTTCCCGTTTCAATAATATTCGAGATTCCCTAATTAAGGGTCTTTTTAAATTATTAAAATGCCCTCCACTCTTCTATAGTTATCAACTTTTAAACAATCCATCTATGCGAGTCGTCTCGCACGTATTCAAATTCCTGAAAGATGCTAATTTAAAAATATAAATTTTCAATTTCAATTTAGACCCTAAAAAATTTAAATATGCCGCACGAGTGCACAGAGCGCATGCGCACGCAATTTTTTTCTCTCCCTTCGGGGCTTAGTAATCCTGTTGGGAGAACATTCCTCGATCTGTTACAGATACGTCATTGGGTAAAACTCAACACTAGTTCGTCGCCACGTGTACAGAGCGATACGAACCGCACGTACAGTGCCAAAGTGGTCGCCCATTGGCTACTTTTATTAAGAAGAAGAAGAAGAATTGGGAACACTTGTTCGTTTATGCAATGCTCTTCTGCATAATCCGGAATAATCTGAATTCATCAGAAATTTGTATTCGTTTACGTCAGCAATCTACCCTCCTACGTATATCACCAATCCGTATCTTGTCCGGTCATATATGAAACGAGTAAAATAAAATGAATAAAAATACAATGTTACATCATGGTTAACATTTTTCTGTTTAGCCGTTTACGATAAAACTATTGATCGTTTGTTGTGACATTATATTTATCCTTTTTAATAACTATTTCGAAAATTTTTTTTGACACAAAAGCTCATTTTACAGCTTAAACATTGAGAAAATTTATGTTAGGGAAATTAATAAAATAGATAGCAAATTGACTTAAATTTCAAAAATTTAATACAGAAACAATAAATTGTACTATTTTTATAAAAAGGTTTCCTATTTAATAATAGCAAGTACTGTAATAGTTCCAGTTTTTATTATAAAATATTTTATAATTTTGTAAGCAACTATGAATTACTATTGGAGTTAGTAAATATTATTGAAATTTGGTTTTTGTCCCACATTGCAAATTTCAGATAATAAAATCTAGTGATTTTTAACAAAAAATACAAAGTTTTTTCTCAGGGAACAAACGATTTAAGATTTTTAGTATAGTCAACTTGTGAAAGTTCTACCTAAACCTGAAATTCAAATGAAAAAAACTGATAAACAGTAAATTCTAAAAATTGGAATTTCGACTATGCTCGACCAAGACTAGATTGCTATAAAATTTGAAATATTTGTTTTTAAATTTTGGAAACATTCTCGTACCCTAGCGAAAGCTTCGAATTGAAATTCATTCCCAACCAATCCGAAATTTCCCGAACCATTGCATTTGTATTCGAACCCAACAGTTGCATTCAACATTTAATCCGAATGAATCTGATCAATGCGAACTAATTAGAATTAATGCGAATTTCCAATCCGAATTATTCTTTGAGTCAAAACTTTCAATCCGAATAAATTCGAATTTTTCGGATTCATTCTGATTGATTCGGATAGACCGGATTTATTAGGATCCATTCGGATTGAAAGTTTGAATTAATTCGGACTGAAAACGTATAATTATTATTAACTTTCTTAGTAACAGTTATTAGACAAATTTAAATAAATTCACTATGTAAAGCTTTAGTTTTGTGTGATTCCGGCGTGGAATCCATTTTATGTTATAATTTATTTATAATTTAATAAAAGCCAATTTTAACTAAACATTGTTCAATAGTTTAAGTACAAATTCAATGCGTATTGTTAATAACTCACCTGATAAGTATTATTAAAGTCTTTTGACGTTCTCCATCATTTAATACGTCGCTGCATTCAGCTGACATGATTAATGCGCTTATTCTACTATGCTTTTGATACAATTCACTGCTAGATTTTGGTTTTTGGTCCATTAACATCATTCTCTTTAGAAGAAAATTAAGATTGTCAAACTTCAGTCCTATGTAGCTGAGGAAATAGAAAAATACAAAACAAATTGAAAATCATGTTTTAAGGATTCAAATAAATAAATATATAATAAATAAATATATCTGTGAAGATGTATCAATTTTAATGCTCATTCAATGAGTACATTGCTTCCTCATAGAAGAAGCATTAATTATTTCACCAGCGTTGTAATTTTTCATTTTTACTAAATAACAGAAACCAGTAAGGAAGTTTTTTTTAATAATTCACTGATCTCTGGTAAACTGGCCACTGACTCACTGGCCGTTTTCATACTTTACTGATTCTGCGTCCCTCCCGAGCATTCCTTGACAGCTAACACTGAAGCAGTGCTCTCAGATCGAGCTAGAAATTTACCCCCTCCACATCCACTATTTTAGCGAAAAAAAGCAATTTTTCAAGTATAATTTGTCAAAATTTTGAAATTATTTCTCTTTTTAAGTGTTTTCTTGAATTATATAAATAAAATTTCCCACATTATATATAATAAATTACTTTTTTTCGATAAATTGTAAAAGTAGAGGGGGTAAATTTCTAGCTCGATCTGAGAGAACTGCACTGAAGTACACAGGGACAGTGCTCTCAAACGGGGCTACCTGCGCGCGCAGTATGTGTTAGCTTACCGGTGGAGAAATTCTTCCCGTTTGAGAGCACTACACAGGGATCTGAGTTTACCGTTCAGAAAACGATCAGGTTATGGTAATTTCTGACGGTCATTTACCGTCATTTACGGTCAAATTGTAAAACTTTCTAATTCCATTTTACCGTCAGAGCTTGTTTCCTGTCAGTAATTACCGGTAATAACCGATATTTCTATGAAAAAATGTGACCATATTGTATATAGTAACATTAACATTTTTCCACTGCTGGTAGAAGTTATTACAAATTGCAACACTCCGAAGGTATCTATTTTTACATCGCTTGGAAAAAATATATTTTGTACAAAAATCTAAAGATTTGTAAACTCAATTATAAAGATTCAAGATTTTGCACTCCAAACCTTGGAATTATTTCTAAATATCAGAACTTGATTGACATATTCGAAATTATTTGTTTTCAAATTTTAATTTAAAAAGATGTATAATTTATAAATATTGACCTTAATAATTAAAGGATTTTTAAATTAACTTTAATGTATTTTTGATTAACACATGTATTTCTGCACGGAATTTACCCTGGCTGGTTTTGAAATTTAAAAGATATACTTTTCATGTATATTTCACATAATGTAAGGATCCACCTCATTTATTTCTAGTTTGCTTGCGATAAACTTTTTCTTTAAAATCTTACTTCCGCGTAATTTAGCCTGAATTTTCTTCTTTTTTTTTTAAAGTTTTATACTGCATTGTTCACAATTTGTTTTTCGTAAGCGGGAAACGACAGCAGAAACTTTCCTCACATGGGTTATTTGCAGTAAAAATGTTAATGCTAAAAGTGCTAATTACACTAAATAAATGTTTTGAAATCAAAATTCTGCATTAGACAAAAAAAAAGGAAGGGTAAATATTTCGCAGATTGTAACACAACATTAGAACTTACTTTTTAAGGTATTTCTATGTTTTATGGTATTTTTACGTAAAAAATTAGTGAAAATTCCTGAGTCATGATATTTCGTGAAGTTTATGTTATTTCCTTAATTTTTAACACCCTCTGCCCACCAATTTTACAGTTTAAAATCGTCAGATTACAAATGAAATAATGGTTAAGAAAATATTTCAAAATAAAGTGCAGTCATTATTATTTATTTGCAGAAAAACGAGACCAGTTTGAGAAGGTATTAAAGAACATAAAATCAGGTTCAGAACTTTGCTGCACTGCCGAAAAAGTTTATTAGCTGATCATGGATTCGAAAGTGCTTCCTCAGCCCGAACCGCTGTTAAAAGTAACACTATTCTCTAAAGATATTTGCGAGATGATTGCGAATCTAGTTCTGTAATCATGAAAGGGCTTTCACAGCAAGAACGGCATGAGGAAGCTCTGCACACTTCCAGAAAAGATAACGGAACTATCGTAAGTTCCAAAGCGCTTCCGCAGTTCGAATGTAATCTTTTTCTCTGAAAAGGGTTGTGAAATGACCTCGGATTGTAAAAACTTATACAGCCTCAACTGTTTGACGAAGTTCCGTGCTCTTCCAAAAAAGGCAGCACAAATGGTATTCCAAAAACTGACATTCATTGAGAAGAGACCCAAAGGAATTTCATAAATTTGGACAATATTCCACTTACGATTAATGGGACTGATGCGAGTTATGAGGAGGATGACTTTGATGCGACAGTAGACGTCGTACTAGAAGAGTACATCACCATACCTGTAGATAATCGCCAAAAATCAGTTATAATAAGGAAGGAAGTGACTCATATTAAGGGATTAGATGCAATGCTTAAGGGACAATTTTATGTGCAAGAAAATATGGAGTTTGCAGTTAGAAAAAACCACGTTATCTTTAGCTCGTATGGTAAGTAATACATGCCCTTTTGACCTGCACAAAACTTTTTCTCACTGGGATGATGCGATATTTTTGTTGACAAATTCTTAATCTGTGCCTCAAAGAAGGAATCGAAATTATTTAGCAGCCGAAAGTACTGTTGACTGATATAATTAAGACTATGTACCACGTGGATCACGTGACAAGATTCCTACCTTACAGGGATTTTATGTCTGCAATAAATTATGTTCACACAAATTGAGATATCCAGTCCAACATTTGGGAAATTAATTTAAAGACACTAAGGAAGCTTCTTATATACCCCACACTCTTTGGAATTACAAACAATTTTTTTACAAAAATAAATATTTTTATGATTCCGAAACGTTTGTTGCATTAAAACCTTCCTTAATACTCAATTTGCATTGACGTAACTTGGTGCTCAAAAAATATGTCTGTAAGGTAGGAATCTTGTCACGTGACCAATGTAGTCCATGGCCTTAAGGGCGTGTGTTACTTACCATATGAGCCAATTTAAATAACCCCGTTTTTTTAACACAATTTTTACTTTACCAAAAAAATTGTGGAAAAAAACGGGGTTATTTAAATTGACTCATATGGTGAGTAACACATGCCCTTAAAATATGTCGAATTTTGAGAAATAAACGTTCACTTTTCAGATACATCAAACATAAATTCTTCTATGTTAGAGAACACGAATAATTCCGAATATCTACCAGAGGGGGAGTTTACGAATAATTCTGCTGAAAAATCGCGAAATAATTCACAAAAGTCCGTATTCAATCAGAGAACTCCATACTTAATGGATCAACTATCATTTTGGAAGAATACATAAGTGCAGGAGATGGAAAATCTAAATTCGTGACGTCTTGTGACGATCCTAAAGCAAGCAGAAAAAATGCTTGTCTTTTCTGTCGTAGAACATTTACTAAATTGGCGTTACACTTAGTAACTAAACATAAGGTTATAAGGATAAAAAAACCAGTGAAAGAGATTATGAAACTGCCGAAAAAAAGCCAAGTGTACGTATCAAGCTATTGGCCAGTTTAAGAAAACAAGGCAATTATGAGTACAACCGGAACTCTGCAATTAACGGTGGAGAGCATATCGTCTTAAGACGCTCGAAAATTCAACAAAAAAAGCAGGCAACGGATTATACGACGTGTCCGATATGTAAAGGCGATCTTAATATAAGGACTTTTCGAAAACACTTTGCTAGGTGTTCCAAGAGAAAAAATAAGGATAGATGTTTTTTATCACTTGGAAGGTTGCAATCGGATTGAATTCATTCATCTGCGAATGGAAAATGCAAATCTGTATTGTGCATTTTACACAACGATGAAATTGGTAACATAGGCCGTCTTGACGAACTGATAATAGCATTTGGTAATAGACTATGTGAAAAATATAGACTCACCCATGAAGCTGCTATGATAAGAGACAAACTACGGGTAGTTGGTCGACTTCTTCAGGAAATAAAAAAAATTGCTCTAGAAATTACAGACTTTACGTCAATTTTTGTTCCGAAATATTATAACCAGGCGATTGATGCGATCAATTCCATTGCTGGATTTGATACTGTTTCAGATACATATCAACATCATACAAATGCGTCAAATTTGGGAACCCTTCTGAAAAAAGTTGGAGAAATATTGATTAGTCTTTGCATAAGGCGACGCAAAGGCGAGGAACTGATCAATGTAGAAAAGTTCTTGAAGCTTCATCGAACTGAGTTTAACGATAAAGTGAATAGAACTATTTTGAAATTCAAACCAGAAATTTTAATAAAAAAGAAGTCCAGGTTCCTCTTGATGATGAAATCTCGAAACTTAGCGAGTTTCTAGAGAAAGAAAGAACGGAAGCATTTGTAGAATTTAAAAAAGAATTCTCCGTTGAGGGGTGGTTTCGTTTAGCTAAAAGTATTAACACTTCCATCCAACTGTTTAATCGAAAACGACCTGGGTAGCTGGAACGCATGTACATTGTTGCCTTCAATAAGAGGCAAACAATTAGGCCACACGGAGAAAACGATACACTAACCATTAATCCAGGATACACTACTGATTCGTGTGGCCGAAAACAAAAGGTGACTACACGACTGAGTAGTGTATTCAACTTTTTTTTTCGGCCACACGACTGAGTAGTGTATCCTAGAGTAATGATTAGTGTAGCGTTTTCTCCGTGCAGAATCTCAGAAGGAACTTTACGATACATTATTGACACTAGAACAGCGGCGAAAGTTAAAAAAAAAATCAACTT
The DNA here is from genome assembly GCA_900474325.1 of Synergus umbraculus. Classification (NCBI taxonomy): domain Eukaryota; kingdom Metazoa; phylum Arthropoda; class Insecta; order Hymenoptera; family Cynipidae; genus Synergus; species Synergus umbraculus. The sequence continues at coordinate 19,956 of UCOK01010960.1, read as the reverse complement.
CTTTTTGGAATACCCCATTGCTTTAAAAAGGATAAACATCTCAGTGCTCGCAATGCTATGAGGGAGTACCCTGGTGTATGAGAGGCAGAACGACCGGATCTTCTGAGGGCAAATAATTTAAGGAAACATCTCGCTACGAAGGGTGTAAGATTGCAGTCCACAGAAGCCGAGATATCAGACGTAGCCAGTGTAATGTTATGTTGGCAATAGCGAAAGCTCCGTTTTCTAAAGTAAAGAAAGGAAACAATTCTTGTGAGTACCCTCTGTATCATAATACTGATAGTAATATTTTAATATTAGTACATACTTAATAGCTATTTACTTTACAAGCCGCGAAAATAGGTAATTATCAGACGAGTGCATCACACGAGTCTATTTCCCGACATGTGAAGTACAATGCTTTTCATAACTAGTGTAACGAATACGATTTTCGGAACGATAGTGCAAATTCGCACTAATGTGTTACTATCTATCTATCTTTCTATCTATCTATCTATCTATCAAATGACCATGCAGATGGTTGAAGCTGTTGCGAAACACCTCTTTCCAATGCATGAACCAGTTGACTTCTGCCAAGCGAACAAATTGGAATTTAAAGGTTTCTTCGTAGGAGAATTAAAACTAGCAACCGCAAAGCTCAAGAATAATAAAGCAGCAGGACCAGGGGCATACCACCGGAGGTGATAAAACAACTGGCGATCTCCAAACCGGAGTACGTTCTTGAAACATACAACCAATTAGCCGCAAGAGGAGAATTCCCGAAGAGCTGGAAGAGATCAAGGCTGGTATTGTTAAAGAAAGGAAACAAACCCATGGAAAATCCCAGTTCTTACAGACCAATATGTCTCCTAGACGTCGAAGGAAAGCTGTACGAACAGTTTATACTCATCAGACTGAAAGAGGAACTAGCACCGGGGATCTGGCGGATAACCAGTTCGGGTTTCGAACTGGGCGACAAACAGTCGATGCCATCAAAGAAGTGGTGGCCAGGTCAGAGTTAGCCGCGGCGTTCTCCAAACAATGCCGACGCCTCTGTGTGGTCATTACCACGGACGTGATATACGCTTTTAACAGCGTTTCATGGCTGAACATGCTCGACGACCTTAGGAAACAAGGTATAGAGGAGAGCTTAATTAGCCTGGTAGCCTCGTATCTTTCAGAACGAGAGATATTACTATAGGCAGAAGGTGACTGTAAATCTATAGAAGTGAACAGCGGTGTCCCACAAGGATCAGTGTTGGGCCCGACCCTATGAAATGTCCAGTATGACGACCTACTGAAACAAAACATGCCCGCTGGTGTCAAACTGGTTGGCTTTGCTGATGAAATGGCGATAATAGCGGTGGCTGCAAACGAAGACGTGCTGATGAATGTCGCAAACACTGCAATCATGAGAGTAACAAAATGGCTGAAGGACAGGAAGTTAGAATTGGTACCGGAAAAGACGGAAGCTGTCATCCTGAAAAAAAAGAAGAGTATGTCTAATCAAATTCCAGGTACAGGATATGAACATAAGACTGAACGGGGCGTTAAAATTCCTCGGAGTATGGCTTGACACCAAGGGCACGTACGAAGAACACCTCGACAGAACAGTGGAAAAAGCTGAGAAAACCATAACAGCGCTAACAAGTTTCATGACCAACGTCGGAGGGGTAAGGGCATCCAAAAGGCGTGTACTGGTAAGTGTATTCCATTCCCAACTGTTGTACCCAGCGCTAATATGGCACAAAGCGGTCCAAAGAAAACACCTGTGAAAAAACTGGAGAGAGTCCAAAGGGCTGCCGGCATACGAGTGGCAAGTGCTTACCGCACGATCTCAACAGAGGGCATAGGGATTATTGCCGCAATACCGCCCATAGAACTGCTGGTGCAGAAAAGAATGCAAACGTAAGAAAAAAGAGACCGAAAAGAAGTCAGAGATGAGCTCATGGACAAATGGCAAGAAAAATGGTCAAAGGGCATACCCGGAAGGTGGACATGGCGTCTAATACCTAGAATACAAGCATGGACTGAGCACAGGTGTGATAAAACTGACTATTTCATGATACAGGCGCTCTCTAGACATGGATGCTTCAGAGAGTATCTCTTCAAGCGCAGAAGATCGGTTGCGGACAGATGCCCCTACTGTATGTAATTAGATGATGCCGAACACACTCTGTTCGCATGCCCTAGATGGGAAGAAGCAAGGGAAAAGTTCAGAAGAGATACGGGCGAAACCTTCACTCCAAAGAGGGATGGACAGCGGCATACAACGTGGTCCGAAATATCATCGCGAAAAAAAGAGAGAGGGAAGAGAACTGTGCTGAGAAGAGCACAGAGATAGCACTAGCACTGAAGTAATGCTCATGCGGTTCCAGTGCTAGTTTGCTAGGAAAAAAAAGGGGGAGGGTTTAGTCGGTAAGAATTCGACACTACCCGAACACCTGGGTGTCTTATGCAAGATTTTCCCTCCTCACCAAAAAAAAAATCTATCTATCTCCCTCCGTTGGTGTTCCCGCGTTGTCGTCGCGGTAGGACTTGATCTGTCCACTAATGACTTCTGCGGCTATGCTGGCGGTAGCATAGCTACTGATAGGGCCTCCTAAGCCAGACAGGCAAAGAACGAAGAGGAGAGGGACTAAGAGGAACACCTAGAGGAAGGACCCCCGAACAAAAAACCAAAGATGGAAGATTGTGATAAAAACAACATACCTCAAGTGCACTTCAATCTCACAACTGATTCCGATCGGGTGAAAGCCTCGGTGGTCAGTGCCGGCTCCATGGATTTTCGAGGGGGCCGAACACAAACGCTCCAACCGTTCAAACCAAGGAATTCGTTTTCCAGGACATCGCCAAAGAGTAGTGGGGTGCAAAGTACATCAGTAAGTTGGCCTTTCCGGGACAGAACGTATTCCCTGCCACAAATAAAACAAAGCCAAGCCGAGATGCAGTACTTGTGCAAATGCAAGGCAAACGCTATGCAGAAACTCTAAAAAGAGTTTAACTGGCTATAAATTCTAGCGAAATAGGAGTTGATATCCAAGAAATCAGGAGTGTTGGTTAGAAAGGAGTTTTGGTTAGAAAGAAAAGACACCATGCCAAGGACATGGACGAACTTACCACAGACGAGAAAATAAGAGAGGCAGTTGAGAAAATGACAGATCTTAGTCCCAAGGAATACGAAGTTAGAGCATTGCGGCCAGCCTACGGGAACAGACAGCATGTAACAATAGTGCTCCGTGAATCTGATGCTGACCGACTCACGTAAAAGGGCACGATAAAAATAGGATGGACGAACTGCAGAGTCATGGAAAGGATAAAAGAGACACGTTGCTCTCGATGCTGGAATCTTCGACATGTCAAGGACCAATGTACAGGAGTAAACCGACAGAAACTCTGCCTGAAATGTGGGCAGGAAGGACATACAGCAGCAAGGTGTCAAAACCAGCTATTTTGCATTCTCTGCAAACAAGAAGGACACCAAACACTCGCCGCGAAAGGCCAGTAAGAATTTGACACTCCCCGGCCTTCAGCCAGGTGTCTTATGAAAGATTTCTCCTCCTCATAAAAAAAATCTATCTATTTATCTATCCATCTCTTTATCCATTTATTTCTCTATCTATCTATCTCTATTACGCTAGTGTTGAATAAATGAAATTAATATAAAATGCTTAAATAAATATGAATGTAATTAAAATTTGTTGTGATTTTGCACCTTACAGTTAGCTAATCATCAGATAATAAATGTATAAAATAAATTATTAAATTTAAAGTATGTTTTTGTCAAAATTATTTGCAGATAAGTCTTCAGAAGTATCTACAAAACGCACTAGTGAGTATTTGAAACACCAATTATAAGTGAAAAATATGTTTATAGCAGTCACTCAATATAGTTTTTATCAATTCATAGGAAAATCCGAGTCTGATAATGATTATTTCCCGGATGAGGAGAAAATCGTCGTATTAGACGAATCTAAAGAAAGGCCACAAAAATTGTGAAGAATAAGAAGCGTTCTAGTAAGTATAATTTTCTATCCGATGAATAAATTGAATAAATATCAGGGAATAGACGGGGAATTTTAATTTAAAAAAGGTGTAACTATCAAGAAAAATTAACTTAAATAAATATCATTTTGATTTAACTTTGGTTTACTCACGTCTAAAAAATTATATTCTAAAAAACATTAAAATATAAAAGATTACAATTCTGGTCATTGAATATTGATAATCAACGAAAATGAATATACATAAATTCAAAAAAAAGGCAGATAATTGTAAAATAAACTTGGGGTGCCTTGTGAGCACATTCTCATCACACTTTGCGTGCTTGCATTTGCTTACCAATCTTGATCTCTGATAAATACTTTTACTTAAATTACTTTATTTTTTTTTGAAGAAAACTAATTTACTTAAGGTTCTATCGACCTTAAGGAACACATTCTCATCAGTGCACATCAGTTTTAATTATCTTTATTTTTTTGAATTTTTGAAAAGTTATATATCTGACAATTTTTGTTTTATAAAAAAAAGTCATAATGATAAATTGTTCGACTAATTGAATACTATGAATATCATTAAACAGAATTTGTAAATTAAAAAAAAAATTTTTTTTAAACTTTAAAAATTATCCAAATTTTTAAATTTTTATCAAAAATGGCTGGCTAACGAACTTGACCTTTATTTTAGGACAATTTTAATTAAAAATTTTTAATTTTCTGCTGTATTTGAAGTAAATTTTCAAATCATTCAAAATTAAAAAAAGTTATCTAACAATTTACGAAATATTATTCGATTCACAGACAGAAAATTGAAAATATACGAGATACATTCGTCTTAAAAATACCTAATAAATATAATATCTTGTATGCTCTGATGAGGATCGTCACAGTGACGAATATGTTTGGCTTTAACATCTTTTTTACCACAGCTAAATTTTTCGAGTGTCGGAACCCAGGACACCTCCAGGGTGAACTTTTTCATCAAGATATTAAGGAAATGGAATTTCGGTATCAAGGAAAGTGGCAGGGCCTAAAATGTATGTGTAGTACGCACACTTTGTGTAGTCCGAATTTCAAAGTGTGCAGTCCGAAATAAAAAAGTGTGCAGTAAACAATATTTATAAATATTGATTTCAACTATTTATTTAATCTCAAAATGATTTAAATTAATCTTTACTTATATTTATAGTTGAAAAATAACGATTCTCGAAATTTCTTGTCCGGGAAGAAGGGTGGGAGAGAAAGTGCGTAGTCCAAAATTTAAAAGATTTTAGCCCCTGGAAAGTGGGATGTAAACATGATGGCAGATTTTTGTTGGATGCTTAAGAGGGACACCGAGATGAAGACGCAAAAGAGAAAGAGAAATCCGTTACATAGATCTTTTGAGGACAAAAGTGTTCGCTACAAAAGAAGAAAAGTGTGAATTTTTGCAATATCACGAAACGCTGTTTGCATCTTGGAGTACCTTCATCTCTATGAAGGTAATGCACGCTGATTCAATATATGTGCCTAGACAGAAGTTTCACAAACTATGCACATATCATTTGTGATCGGGGTGACAAGTTTGGGGCAATTCTGAGACCGTATCCAGATAGAACGACCCTCAAAATCATAGAATTACTAGTCATCGCCTTTCAAACGACTTGATTGACCTCAACTAGACCTTCAAATCTCCTTGACCCTGACGTGCTGCGGTCTAATGGACCTCGAATTTGGATTCAGCGACCTTCAAAACGTATGAAAACTGTAGTCAAGTTCCACGAAGATACATTTTCGTATTTTTGCAATCGTCATTCGAACTATCAAGTTACTAACTTAAATTGACCTAGAAATGACCTTTAGCATCATCATAAAAATAAAAATGAATACCATATCTGGACGTAAAATTTCCCGCTCTTTCAGAATTTGAAGTCAAAAATTCACATTTTTCACATTTTGAAAATTTTACCTTGAATTGACCTTGGTGCAGACATGATGGAATCAAACAGATTCCAGATTCGGATTCAGCGTCCGTTAAAACCATAGAAATGATAGTCACCTTCTGTCAATCGATTTTTTTGCCGATTGGACCTTCAAATGCCCTTAAATTTGACGTGATGGAGCAAAACAGACTCCGGATTCGGATTCAGCGCGTCCAAATACATACGAATATATAGGTCCGGTTTTTAGACATTACCACTTTTTCTTTTTATGTGCCTGTGTAATTAAAACTGTTGTGCACTGATTAGAATGTGTTCCTTAAAGTCGATAGAGCCTTAAGTAAATTAGTTTTCTTCAAATAAAAATAAAGTAATTTAAGTAAAAGTATATATCAGAGATGAAGATTGGTATAAGCGAATGCAAGCGCGCGAAGTGTGATGAGAATGTGCTCACAAGGCACCCCTAGTTTTTAATACGCTCATATCTCTTTTCCTCGGCCTCTCTTTTCCGTTGTAAAGTCTTTTTCTTAGAGAGTATTTATTCCTTGGTGCCATACTTGAAACACACGTGTACCTAAAACAATGAGAAACGTAATATAAAGACAGTCCTCTGGAGGCAGAAACATTCCCTTGTCCTGTTGAAGGGCAGAGAATTGTTGCCAGAGGAATGTTACCAGAGAACTGTTTTATTTGATTTCATTGAATGTTAATACAAAATGTAATTAAGTTATGTTATTCTACTGTTCGCTGACAGGTTACGGCATGATTTCCACCAAGGGAAGCACTAAAAACATATCGACCTGACGGTATTGGCTGCATCTGAGAAAACTTTAGATCGTACATCAAAAAAAGGATATTCTAATAATAAGAATATCATATTCTTACATGCATATTCTTAATAATATTCTTAATAATATTCTTAATGAAGTAAGCGGGATTCTTACTTTAAGAATATCTTCTATCCGAAGGGAGAAAATATTCTTAAAATGAGAATATTCTTATAGGAGTATGCGCAAAGGAAAATGCGCTCGGATTGAATATACCCTGGAAAAAATGTGGGACCACCATCTTGTGAACTTAGGGTAGTGATTTAGGTTATAGACTCGCGTCCGATAGATCGGGGGTTCGATTCCCCCTAGCGTTGCGTGCGAAATTTTATTTGTTATATAAGCGTTTAAATTTACAAATAACGATTAGTTATAAGAATATCCATAATATAACATAGAATAAAAACCATGTTCTTAATTAATAATTATTTTTTAAGATCAAGAACAGGCCAAGAATATATTCTTAATGAAAGAGAATATATTCTTCACGTAAGTGGGCCTCCCTCTTACATCAAGAATATATTCTTGGCGCCTATTTAAGATCCAAATATTCTTAAACTAAGTCGGAGATTCTTGAATTTTGAAAAAGCTCCCGCGAAGATGGCAGATTTCATGAAATATTTTGAAGAAACATTATACACGGAGAAAACGCTACACTAACCATTACTCTAGGATACACTACTCAGTCGTGTGGCCGAAAAAAAAAGTTGAATACACGACTGAGTAGTGTATTGACACGATTCATTCGTTTCTCACAGTAACCATTACTGTGGAGAAACGAATGAATCGTGTCAATACACTACTCAGTCGTGTAGTCACCATTTGTTTTCGGCCACACGAATGAGTAGTGTATCCTAGAGTAATGGTTAGTGTATCGTTTTCTCCGTGTGTAAGTGGTATTCCTGCGCAGGGCCGACGAAGGGCGGTAGCTCCTCGGTATCCACCGGAGTTATGGAATCAGTAACAGAAATTCTGGGAAATGGTCACTTTGTCAATTCGGGGAAAATGTTTTCGGAGAAATGTCCATTCGGGGGATGGTATTCAAGGGAATGGTCGGGAACGTTGATTCCATCATGTTTGCATCAAGGTCATATTTGCATAATGTGAAAAAACTGAATTTTTGACAGCAGATTCTGAAAGAACGGAAAATTTTACGTTCAGATTCGCCTCCAATACTATTGCCAAATTCTCGTAAGTTTCCTTCAACTTCGTTGAATGAGCTATCGGAATAGGTGCAAAAGAGTTTCCATTGTGCAGAAGAACAGATTTCAGGCTCCGTTTATAAGAGTCGATAAATAGTCTTCACTCCCCGTGTAGAAATTATGACCGGGTGTGGGCAGGATCCCGGCCGGATTCCGGCCGGGTTTCCCTGTTTGAATCCGGTATCCGGCCAGGGTACCCTATCGGATCCTGGTCGGTTTCGTCACGCTGCGCTGGTTGGGTTCCGGCCGGGTTACCCGGTTGAATCCCGGATACAAAGAGGGTAACCCGGTCGAAAACCGGTCTGTTTTTGACAACGTTATATATAATGAAAAAATTGCAAAAAAATGCTCTCTTACACCTATAATTGTACAGGTCTTTTATACATATATGCGCACGAAAAAACGCTTCGAAAAATCGCACTACTCGCTTAGGGATTCGAACCTTCGACGACCCTAACAATCCTGAACCCTATAGCCTAAACCTAAACATACAAGCCGGGCGCCTTACCACCTGAGCTATCAACCCACTTTAACTTTTTCGATAAAATATCAGCCAAGCTCTATCACTGCAAAACCAGATATAATTGCCAGGAATATATTTTTAATTTCGTTTTGTTTTAAACTATTTATTTATTATATAAATAATAATAAATAAATATAAATAATTTAATTTATTCATTTTCAAATTTTTAATGGACCTGTTGTAAAAAAAAGTTTCCATAAAACTTTACTTAAATATTTGTATTATTAATTAGTATATTTTGAAATTCCAAAATTCAAAACTTCTTTGCTTTCGCATTTACTATATTCAGAATATTTGTGTTATAATACTAAATAATTGTTAAATTATTTTTGGTCAATTTGTCCCGACCAGATCCTGACCGGAATCTAGTCGGATACAGGCCAGGCAATTAAAGATTTTTAAATCGGGCTAAATAAGGTGTGGCCCTGTTTGTCCCGACTGGATCCCGGTAAGAAACCGGCCAGATCCCGTCCGGGCAATTAAGAAATATTAAACTGGGCTAAATCAGGGTGTCCCGGTTTTGCCCAATCGGATCCCGGGGGAACCCGGTCCGATCCCGACCGGGCTACTAACAAAATTTGACCCGGTCGGATTCCGGTCAGAAACCTTCTTCTGGCCGGGTCAAACCGGGCTATTTCTACACGGGTCTTCATTCTTATAAATGTTAGGTTTCAATTCATTCATCAACCCTCTTACATCTGTATAGAATGTCAGCGAATTTTCTTCCTCTTTGTCGAAGAATTCCCGAAACTTCTTTTCCCTGTTCCAATAAGTAGAAGCTTTAGACCCTCTTGACAACAAGTTTTTCTTCTTAATGCTGCGGCTAGATACTCAGCTCAATCTTTGAGTAATCTTAAATCTCTTAAGAGATCATTCGACTTCTTTTGATTGATAGTTTCTATGGTTTGATGTTTGATATTACATGGTAAATATTCATCTTCTTCGCTGTCATCTAAGCTTTCACTAATTTCCGTCTTCTCCATACCATACCATTAATTTGTGACTAATTTTGTCAATTTTATTTAACAAAAGACAAAAAAATTGACACTGACGTGCTACGTTCAAATGGACCTCGAATTTGGATTCAGCTACCCTCAAAACGTACGAAAATATAGTAGTCTAGTTCCACGAAGACACACTTTTGAAGTGAAACTTCTTTGCGCTCGTCTTGGGGTTAAAAATTTATTTACCATTCAATAAATTGGTAGTGTGATGTACATAGCGCTAGTAAAGGACGGTGTAAATAAAAAATGGGCGAGTTTTTAAGTTAGATTTGAATTCGAGATTTTTAAGGCAAAAAGGGGCTTTAGAATTTTTTTAGCATAAGGAGGAAAGAAGATTTGAACAAACTATGCGAAATCACCAGTTTTTCGAAAAATCACTTTTTTAGTTTCAAAAGCACGCGAGATTATTTGGTGTTAAAAAGGGCATGATGAATCGCGCACCAGATTACACCCACTAGTAACATTTCTGTAAGTCTAGCGGATAGTCAACGTGCACTACGCACGCAGGGAGCTAACCTTGAGATCACTGCTTGCATCATGCGAGGTAAAATGTCCGCCCTTTCTAGCATCAAATAATCTCGCGCTCGAGTTCAAATTCAACTGATAGATTTGTGTTTTTCAAAGCTTTTGTGACATCTTTTTTTTTAAAATTGTATCAGCCTTAAGTTCTGGTAATTAATCAATAATTACAATATATGCCCGAACCCTACACCGACGAAACAAATAATTATTTGTATAAATTGATCCATAAAAAAGAAGCGGCACCAGAAGAATGGCCAGAGTATCCGATTGAATTCGTTGGTCATGCAGGTGCGTTTAATAAAATCCTTACTTAATCTTTTTCCTAATTTAAACAGTTCTCACGAAAAATTCGTAAAAATTTCTAATTTAAAGTTCATTCTTAAATACATTAAAAATAAATTCATATTTTAATTTTAGAAAATGAGCATAATAACTAGTAATTTAAGATTATAGTTTTCATACTATTTTTGGCGTTAATTTCTTACTATAATTTCTCATTAAATTACTAACAACTTTGATGAATATCACGAAAACTCTGACTGCAGTCAATATCAATCAAATTTTATATAATCAGAAATGTTTAAATTAATTTATGTCCCGTTTTTCTTATCCCAACAGACACATACAAAATGGCCGTTAATCGGTTAAACGTTTTAAAAATTAAAGAGTTTGCGTGCACTACTAATTCTGAAATTGACGCAAAAGAAAAAATAAAACGAATCGAAAATCAGATCAAAGAATCAGCTGGTGCTGGTCTTACTGATGGTTTGCAAGACACATTTAAGGTGCCAAAATTCTCGGACAAAAAATTCAATACTTTGGTACCAATGATGCCCGATCCACTGGCACTTAAAGGTAACTTTTTTCTTCAGGTCGATTTCTTACCCTGCTTAAAATGGTTTAGCTGTCCCAGTTAAATCATTTTTTCAGTGTAATATTTGATACTTTTTTTAAAAATATTATTTCATTAATAAAGACTTTATCAATTTTCATTAAGATATGGAAGGTGACAACTCTAGCTCTGAGTCTTCCGTCGACAGTATAATGAAAATTAGCACAAAAAGAGGAAAAAATCTTTGAGTCATAAAGGTTAGTATTTATTTTTTTGGAAGTTATGTTTAAATAAATAAATATATATATTTAAAGATATTATAAATCATCAAATGTTTTATTTTCTACACTTTCAGGAGATTAAAATATATATGATCAAAGAAGCACAGACTACACCAAAATCACTGGCACTTGAAGGTTTTTTTTTAAGATCGATTTCTTAATATCTGGTACTGTTTTTTTAAATATTATTTTATTAATATAGACTTTATTCATTTTCATTAAGATATGGAAGATGAGAATCCTGACTCTGAGTCCTCAGTCGAGAATACAGTGGAAATTAGAAACAAAAAGGTGAAAAAATCTTCGAGTCATAAAGGTTAATATTTATTTTTCTTGAAAGTTGTGTTTAAATGAATTTATATATATTTTGTTGAGGATCTTATAAGTCATCAAACGTATTCTTTCTTTTATTATTAGGAGATAAAATATTTCACTCATTTACCGATGATAATGAGTCAGAAGAGTTTCAGGAGCAAGATTATTTACAAACAGTAAAGAAAACTTCCTCCTTGAAAAACAAATTTTCAAAACTGCAGAGCCCGAGTTTTCAAGGATATAAAAGTGGTACATATTTGAAGCATAATTTTCCATTAAAATTTTAATCATCTCAATTTAAAAATTCCTTTAAAATGATGACATTTTTTCAGGTCACTCCAGCACTCAAAGTTTGATAAAAGAAGGTCAGACTACACCAACACCACGAGCGGGAGCTCAACAAATAGTTTCTTACAAAACCCGCAATAGACGGCAAGCAAGCGAAGAATTAGGTAAAATAAACAAGAAATCTACAAAAATTATGTGAACCTCCCTTTTGCTATTACAGTTATTTTACTTTTTATCCAGGATACAGGACCCTTATGAAAGAAATTAAAGCGTTGCGTCTGGATATACAAGGAATATCTAAAATGCAAAAGGAAATTCTAAAAATTATGGAGGCTGATAGGAGTGCAATCTATGCTGGAAAGAAGTCTTTCGAAGAGGAGTACAAACTAAGTTTACCTCTGAATACTCTAGAAGAGTTAAAAAATCTCGATAGAGAGCTTCAGTGTAATAAGGATTGGTGTTGTCGTTTTGTAAGTTTTACTTATGTTAGTGTTGATTTCTTTTACTCCACACTAAAAAAATGCCATATTTTTTAAAAATTATTGTTGATACTTGCAGAAAGCCGCTGTAAGTTTATCTACATATAAGCCTCGATGCAGGTTTAAGAAAGTCGCTAAACATTATTTTAAAAAAATATTTGGGCAGAGATGTAATTTTGCAACTCACTGCAGTTAAAAAAGTTGTAGGCAAAGAAGTATTTAAGGACTTTAAGTTCTACGCATGCTTGCAAGGTGCGTATTATACTTAAATAATATACTTCAAAATTAACTTACAATTTATTTTATTATCCTAAAACTAATGAAATTAATATTTCAATAATTCATTTCCAGCTGTTGCTTCTGAAAAATTCCTTACCGTTGAAGAAGAAGTAGCTGCGCACGTTGGAACTATCTTTTGCAATGTGAAGGATTGGGGCGGAAATCGCCAGGCAAGACGCGGCAATATTGAAAACTAAAACTTAAAACTAAACTATTACACTAACTAAACTTTCTCTTGATAATATAATTATTAAATAAATGATTAAAACACATTAACTTAGTTTTTTATTAATTCTTTTAGAAAAAATACCAAAATTTAAAAAAATATTTGAACGGGAAATTAATCGAGATCCGGTCCAGGATCTGGCAACCAGATCGGGCTGCCACGTCCGGCACGGATCGGGCCGTGTGTTTCATCACAGGCCTGGCCCAGGTCGATTTCCTGATCCGAGCCGGATTTGGCCAGATCCGTACCCGACCGGGGCCACGTCAAAATTTTTGCATGGGATTGTATGGCACATTTACCAATTGATAAACGTATAATTAAATAAAAAAAGAATTTGTAATTCTCTCTACTATAAACTTCTTCTATGATGAAATGAAATCAATTGAATTATTTTTTAAGGGCGATTAAATCTGAAAGTAAAAACTGTCAACAAACTATCAAAAACTGTCAAAATCTGTGGAAAGAAATAAAGCTATCATGTGGACTTGAATTTTTCCAGCCAAAGGCAAAAGAGGGAAAATTTATAGGTTTTAGATAGAAAAAAATAGTGAGAAGAAATGAATAAGGGGCGCTTGATGATAAGTTTGTCGAATACTCACTTTTACAGTCCCAAAATAGCGTGTAATTATTTCCTGTCAGAAACGGCGGACATTTGGACTTCCATGATGGAAGAAACTAAATATTGATTCCTGCTAGAGATATTTTGCAATTGACTGTAATCTGGCGCGCGATTCAAAATCGAATTAAATTGACCATTGGGAGAATTTCTCTAGCAGGAAGCAACACGTGCTGCGCGCGCAGGGTGCCACTGTCACAGCTGTCAATATTTAGTTTCTTCCATCATGGAAGTCAAATTGTCCGCCGTTTCTGATAGGAAGTAATTAAACGCTATTTTGGGACTATAAAAGTGAGTATTCGACAAACTTATCATCAAGCGCCCCTTATTCATTTCTTCTTTCTATTTTTTTCTATCTAAAACCTATAAATTTTCCCTCTTTTGCCTTTGGCTGGAAAAATTCAAGTCCACATGAAAAGTTGACAGAATTAGACAGACGCGCAACAAGCGTCTCAAAACAGTGGGTGTCGGAAGCCACCCTACACATTAAAAATCAATAAAAAAAAGAAAAAGAACAGATTAAAACCCCTCAAAAAGTGCGTTTATTGTGGAATTGTATTATCCTTCTAATAATTTCAACATACATGCATATTGCAAGTAGTTATACTCGAATTACTGTCTGGGTATCTTAACCCCGTTATTGTTGCGCTCCTGGGATCTGAGTTTTTCTACATGAGAAATTTTCAAATTCCATCAGCCTTAATATATTAACGTTTTCAATGTATTAATATATATTTTTTAATATTACTTACTGTACTATCGACGTAAACGTGAAGTCGACCACATAATTTATTTGAGTAGGATAGTGAAACAAATAAACGATGTGTAAGCATTTGGTTAAATCTAATGCTTGTAGAAAAACACGCAAGTCACTTGATATAAGAAATACAACTATGATGATCCACATCATTGTTTTCAGCAATGAGTTTATAAATAATTTTCGATGTTTATTTGAGAGTCCTAAACTTTCCAAAGCTTCTTCGAATAACTTCATCCTTTGAAATATAATCCTGTACTCCTATTTGAAAAAGTAAAAAGATCACATTAATCATTTGTTGAGAATTGTGGATTCCAAGCCGAACTCACACAAACACAATTATAATATACAGTTAATTTTTTACTTTGATATCTTTAAAAATGTCTTGATTTCCATTTCAGCAGATTATTTTTTCTGATTAAAAAGATTATTATCGAAGTGAAACTTCTTTGCGCTCGTCTTGGGTGTTGAAATTTATTGACCATTCGATAAATCGATAGTGTGACGTACAGGAACCTAATCTCAGCAATTGGAGGACAAGAAAAATTGTTAAAGAACACAAGGCAGAAGTGAAACTTCGGGTGTTTTGTATGAATGAAAATAAAGTAATTGAAATATTAAAAATCAATACAAATACGGCACATAAAAAAAATTACAACAATGAATAACCAGAGTGAGTTCAAAAATTTTTCAAATAAAAATTGAAAATTTGACGTGAAAGTTTCATTTCTCTTGATATTAAAACTGTCCAAGAGAAATTAAATCTTCACGTCAAATTTTCAATTTTTAATTGAAAAATTTTTGAACTCACTCTAGTTATTCATTGTTGTAATTTTTTTTATGTTCCGTATTTGTATTGATTTTTAATCTTTCAATTACTTTATTTTCATTCGTACAAAACACCCGATGTTTCACTTCTGCCTTGTGTTCTTTAACACACAATTTTTTTTTTGTAGAAAAAATTTGTAAATTTTACATTTACAGATTTTTTGTACTTTTCAACATAAAAATAAATGTCTTAAAAACAATTATTAATTAGGAAAATGGTTTATTCGCAGATATATTATGGATATACTTGTAACTGATCAATATTTACAAAATTTTAAAGCAATTAAGTATAACAAACAAAATTCTTCACGGAACGTTGGGGGGAATTGAAAGCACGACTTATGAGACAAAGGTACATATACTAAATTGAACAGATTGAATTTGTAAAATTTACAGATTTCTTCTGTTAAGTTTACAAATTTCCATCGTTCCGAATCAACAGATTTTATGAGCTGTAAATATACAGGGTGTTTCTCGAGTTATCTGCCAAAATGAAACTACAAATACTAGAGCTACAAAGTTGACCAATCAGAAGTTCAATACTAGTTTTCACACATTCAATGCGTGGGTCATGGATACTAGATAGTCTAAATCGTGCTTCTGATTGGTCAACTTTGTTGCTCTGTAGTTTGAAAACTACGCATTTTTCAACATTTTTTTATGGGAGTTTTCGACTCAGTTTTTGCTCTACTATTTGTAGTTTCACGTTGGCAGATAACTCGAGAAACACCCTGTATAACAGATTCTTTCTTCTATGTTAACAGAAGTATGTCTGTAAATTTTAGAGATAGAGTTGTAAGATTAACAGATTTCATCTTTTATTGTAACATCTGTCCAACAGATCTGAATCTGTACAAGGAAAAAATTTGTCACTTAAACTTTAAGAGACTATTCGAAGATTCGATTTCTCTAGCAGGAAGCAACACGTGCTGCGCGCGCAGGGTGCCACTGTCGCAGCTGTCAATATTTAGTTTCTAAAATTCTATTCGGTTTCTCATCGCATTTATTAGGTGCATATTAAATTCTTATGTGGTTTTGATTAGGATCTAAAGTGTTTGTATTCGGAAATGGTAATTTATTACTGATTGGTCCTAATTGGCACCTAATCGTTTTTTCTATTCGGTTTCTAATTGGTTTTACTGGGTGCATATTAATTTCTTATGTGGTTTTGATTAGGATCTAAAGTGTCTGTATTCGGCAATGGTAATGATTGGATCCTAATCGGCTTTTAAATCTGAATTTTGAATTTCAAATAACCACTAAGAACCTAATAGAACCTACTAGGGAAGAAATTTTGTACTTGTGCATCTCTCGATAAAATATACCTAGTAGATACCCAATATAACCGCTTTCAAATCTGAATTTTGAATTTCAAATAACCACTAAGAAACCTAATAAAACCTACTAGGGAAGAAATTTTGTACTTGTGCATCTCTCGATAAAATGTACCTAGTAGATACCTAAGTTCCAGCCACGTAGTCATACCTACGCTATCATCATTTGCAACACCACCTTCAAAAAGTTCTTCGCCACCACTACACTTCCTTGGGTTCATTACGTCGTTATCTCTCTCCACCATCCCTCTTGACATCCAATATATAATTGTCAATTTTAATGGACATACGGTTTGGTGTTGGCCATCCTAATATCTATGTAGGGGAGTGTCGTCAATGTAGGACCCTAGTCAAGGTTGGACCATTGTGGTTTTTTTTCGTATTTTATTAGCGATACCTATTAGCTGGAGTTTGTCTACCTAAAGCTCGTTCGTGAAAAGTGTAGTGCTGACATGTCGTTTTCCAAAACACAAAAATTTTTCCATTATCCTCTGAAAAAGGCTAATAACTTGAAGCCAAGCATGGTACGCTCAAAGTAAGTTTGAGTCATGTACTTTATAATGAACAACGTGTTATCGGTATTACTTTCTTTTATAAATCATTTTGATGCAGCATGTCATGTTCAGGTTGGGCCAATTTCATCATCAAGGTTGGACCACCAAAATTTGTTTTTAAACGAAAATATTGTAGCATAATTAGAGTTCTTAGTTGGTTATATTACTTCGAGAACGGTAACGAGAATGAGAATATAACCGAGACTTAAATTCTTGAAGAATTTATGAGAACTTATGATTTTAGAGATTTTTATGACATGGGAGATAATTATTGATTAATTAAGCGATAAAGTGTAATAAACTGTTTTTTGTACTTCTATTACTTCTTAATGAGCTTTACACAAGTTGTAAATGAAAAAACTGTCACAAATGTATGCAAAGCATAGGTTATGTTAGAGTCTGACATAGCCTATAAAGTGACGTTTATTATAAGATGAATTTTTTGGCTTTAGTTAACTAGTAAGCTATTGTTTTGCATATTTTACATTCCTAAATATGCTTTAGCTAATAAATGACTAAAATTTAACCATGTAAATAATGTAAACAATAACAATTTTTCTAAAAATCATAAATTCTTAAATTCTCTTAAATTCTCTTAAATTCTTTTAAATTCTCTTAAATTCTGTCATATTCTCGGTCATATAACCTGGATTTATAAGTTCTCGAGAATTTAAGAACTCTAAGCATAATAACAAAAATAACATTATATAACTGGACAATTACCTTGAATAATAGCAGAAAGAAGAATTTTTAAACAGAAGAATTTTTTACACTAGTTTTTGGAGGTGATTCAACCTTGACTACTTTTTTTTAAGAGCGATGGAATTTGAAAGAAAAAATTGACAAAAACAAATCCCAGGATTTGGGATTGGTCTTTTGATGAGAAAAAAGGGCAACTTAATCGATCTTTGTTAGCACACTTTAGAAAGAAAAGGTGTAAGGTAAAGTGGCCATTACTGGGACACTTACGACAACCTAAGTCACATAAGCATAATTAAAGAAAATTATTTTGCATTATTCCATAAAAGAAACGTTATAGCAGGTAGCCAACACATTCGTGATCAGATTCCCACAATAATATAGGATGATTAATGCATTATAAGTATTAAAATACTGTATTTTCAAAGATAGTCATTTTAACCATTACTGGGACAGCAGATTTGGGATTAACCCTAAAGTGAGACATACCATGCCCAATACTGGGACAAGCAAAATTGAATGGGGCTAATTAGAATGAAGTTGCGAATTCACTGTAAAATTCATGATACATTAAAAGAATAAAAATCGATTATATTGTGGAACATAAGAACTTCATTTATTTATCTTAATTTTTTAATAAAATACATTTGAACACGAGCATAAACATTTTTCATATCAATATGAACATTTTTTCCTTAAATTAAATAATTTATTTTTCATCTCTTAGATAACATTAAATTTAATACAGTCTTTAAATGTTTGATGACAGTTTAGATACCTAATTATAAGTATTTAAAATCTTTAAATCTGTTCTTGTTTTATTTTTATTTTTGATTGCAGAGACTGCACTTCAACATTCATAAGTTCTCCTTCAATTTTTGCAATATTATTGATTAAGGTATTCATCTGCTCTTCTAATGCAACTAGGTTTTCTTCATTCACTTCGTTTTTTATGGTAATTTTAAGAGCTTTAATTTGTGAATTCAATTTTTTTGTCGTTAATTAACTGCTTCCTTTTCTCTTTAAAAGATTTAGCTACAGACTTTTCTTTGTCTTTCAATACCCTCTTTTCTTCTTTCTTTTTTTTATTCAATTCAATTTGGGTTTGTCTTAATATTTTCTCATTCTCTTTTTTGTGAAGAGTTTCCAGAACTTTACCTACAGTATTGACCGTGACCTCACTCGTTTCAACATTCCTCTTTTTCGGTTTAAATTGTGGGATCTTTACAAATTTGAGAATTTTCTGAGAGATATTCAAATCCTCGTTTGCTAGAATATGAGCACACATTAAAAATATTATTACAAATATGGTATGCTATATTAGCCATATATAATAGGAGAATAAGTATACTCACTTGTAACAACCTTAGCTTCTTCATTTTGATTCAAAGTTTTTGATAAGATTGTTTGTTCTGTTGTTAAAGTTTTGTCGCTATTAAAGTCAGTTATTATAGATTGACTCATAGAAATTGATGAGCAACTTGTAGGTAAATCTGAGACTGCGTCTTTTTCAGTATCACCGTGGAGACTTGATAGACTATTATCAGGATTGTCCTTTAGATTGCTGATCGATTGACTTGTAGAATCCAATGACTCATTGGTAGATACCTCTATGACTGTATCTATTTCTTTACCACTATATAGACTTGAGAAACTATCAACAATAGTCTCTTCAACGATATAACTGCTTACGTCTAAAAAAATACATGAATTATTATTACGAACATAATCAAAATTTAAATAATAATTTTAACTAACCTTGTAACTCATTAGGAGCGACAGAACCAGTATTCTCTTATACACTACATGTCTCATTTAAATTTATATCTTCTTGATTTTCAATTAAATTGAAAGAATTTGTAGGCTGACTCAAGTTATCTGAACTGCTGTTTTCTATCAACTCTTGTTGAAATATTATTTCTAAATTGGTAACATCTATATTTTCAAATGCCATTGCGGTATCAGCTATGCCACCAACAACTCCAATATTGCTAACATTGTTCGTAGAATTCTGATTTTCTATTCTTATAATATTATCAAAGATGAAGAATAAAATTTATAGTTCTTATCACTTCATTACAAAAAATTAAGATAAATAGTTAAAGCATTAAGCAATAAAAAAATCATATGGAAAATTGATCAGACCTTATAATTTATAATTATTAAAATATGTAGACTCATGAATGAATAAAAACAGTAGACATTAAGTAGTTGCATTAAGAAAATACAAAAGTCACATTTATTTACCAGAAGTGCCTCAATTTTCTCCAAGTTTCAAAAAGACCTTGTAACTTAATGTCTCCTGTCCAAAATTCTTTCAATTCATTTCTTCTAAAATCATCTAATATACTGGAAGAAAGACATTCCCTTTCGAAAGTCTGGAGGAACGTGTCACTACTGGATGAGCTATGTGCAGCAATTATTTCCATTGCATCCTCATCAGTCAAATTTTGTTTATTTTTTTTCCTTTTGCTAAGTACATTATACTGTACTG
>UCOK01010958.1:0-23916 GCA_900474325.1 Synergus umbraculus | reverse complement strand
TATATATATATATATATATATATATGTATATATAGATGTAATATTCCGCAAGCGGAGGATTTTGCGACCAATATTTTTTTTTCTAACTGTGGTTCATGCGCATTCTACTTCATACTATAATGAAAACCACATTGTTAAAAGTGCTTTTTTAAACGAATAATGTAACTATGTTAAATCAAACAAGACTCTTCGTACCTTAAGGGGTTCTTTTACTTCATACGCTAAAAAAAGAGCTATTTTTGAACATTTTTTTTTGAGTATATCATGAAAGATATGGAAATAAATATTTTTAGGTATGATAAAACTTGTCTTAAACTACGTAAGAAAATTTCTTTTATTAACTTTATTCCATGTTTATATTAAAAATAATGGCCGTGCATAGGCTTCTCAAAATCAAAAGGGTAAACGGTACCAGGGCAATCTCGGCAACGGCATATCTTAAAAAAAAAATCAAAATAGGTTAGATTCAGTACGACAAATACTATAGAACTATAATCTCTAATAATTAATAATCATGAAAAAGTAACCAAATGACGGACAAAAATCGAAAAAAAAAATTAATTTTTTTTACTGTTTTTTTATTTAAATAATTAGTAAACATGTTATATTTTAATATATTAGAGGTTATAGATCTAGTTCAATATGTGTAGAATGTGTGGTTTACATTTCATAAGGATCGGTCGAATAGTTTTCATAAACTCCTTGGTACCGTTTTAAAAACGCTGTTTTGAGAAAAACGCATTTAAAACAATAAAAATGCAATAAAAGAAATAAAACTAGCTGTGAATTCGATCTCGGGTGTTCCATTTAACAATATTTATATTTTTTTATGCTCATTTTTGAGCACTTTGCTTCCTCATTATGATGTTGCAAATAAATTTGCTTTCTCATAGAGGAAGCATTAACGATTTTCAAAATTAAAAATAATCATAATTTTCTTAAAATTCTATAAAATTAATTAATCATACAGGTCAATCGATTCGTTTCGACGTAAGGAATCTTTCTTTCCGTTACATAAGCTTTGAATTTTCATTATTTGAGAAGTTATAGTCGAAAAATCAATTTTACAAAAATTCAAAATCTACATAAAAATTTTAAAATTCAATATTTTAAAAAATCCTTTAGCACGTTTTGAGATATTAGTGGTTCCAATATACCCTACAAATTTCATCAATTTATCTACAACTGTCTTTAAGTTAATAGGGCGACAAAAAATGGATGTATTAGACATTTATCACGTGAGGAAAGTTTAATTAAACGATTTTAAAAATATTAGAAAATGTATCGAAAACAAAGCTTCCCCTATGAGTAAGCAAAAAAAATTTTTTTACGTATGTTAAGACATGTTTTATCATACCTAAAAATATTTTTATCCATATCTATCGCGACATACTCAAAAAAAATATTGAAAAATAGCTCTTTTTTTTAGCGTATAAAGTAGAATAACCCCTTAACTCTCTGATATGAAATTTTTCTTTTGTTAAGTTAAGAATCGTGGATAAAAAAAATCTGTAATAAAATGTACAAAAGGCCCAAGCCATATATAAACTAAACTAAACTAAACTAAATTAGAAAAATCTTGATATATTTTAGAATCTCTGGAAATTTTTTGAGATCTCTTCAAGATTTAAGAATATGTACCGTACGCCGAGGAAAGGATTCTAAGGCAGCAAAATTCGATTTTGAGGTTTTTACACTTTTGGATAATTTTTGACATGCTCTTTTTAATGAAACCATATAAAAAATCCGAGCATTACTGTTGCTAATAATTGGGTTGTTAGGTACGTGAGAAATCGGTTTGCCGCTCGAGAACTCGAGATCCCGTGAAAAACCCCCCACCACTCGCCATTATATCTCCGCCACCGTAAGCCGCGTCTACGACCTATCTAATACGAGAGAATGTAGTAGTAAGTGGAGAGGGTATATTCCATGAATCTTCCCTCTCTCCTAATGGCTAGTCCACAATAGAAACTAAGCTCGTGAACGTTCGACGCGACGTTATTATTTACGTTCGTTTTTATGTCACAAATATACGCGTTGAACACTGCTACCAACTATCGCAGACTTGACGTATTCCATATAGCACGTCAAAACTTTGTCAAAACAGTTGGTAGCAGTGTTTAACGCGTCTACTTGTGACGTAAAAACGAACGTAAGTACACTCGAATCTCCCAATATCAACGAAATTCCTTTTCTCAAATGGCACACCAAATACGCATGCGTCACATCAATTGCGCAAGCGTATTGCGTATAATATAATATTTTTTAGCATTTTAAATTGCGTGCTAATAGAAACCAATCAGATTCTAGGTCCATGCGGTAGGTATAGATTGGTCCATAGTTCCACTTGGCCATAATTTCAATTGACCACAAAATCACTAAAAGTTACCGTCAGTTACTAAATTTTCAAAACACTGTTAAAGTAAAGACTAGAAGGGAGTTAGGTTGGCGAAAATGGCAGCGTTTTAATTGGTTAGTTTCGTTAAGATTTTTTCTAATGCGCATTACCATCTAGTTTCCACCTACACCGGAGTTTTCGAATTTAGTGATTTTGTGGCCAATTGAGATTATGGCCAACTGAAACTATGGAGCAATCTATACCTACCGGTCCATGCAGGTTGATAATGAGAAACAGGTGTATGCCACGATCCATTGTATAACGAGTAAAACTTGTGCCATGCTTTGTCCACAGCGATAGAGTGAAGATTGGCGCGTCTCTACCGGTCTGGCCTGCATAACACGTCTGACATTTGAAATAGCGAGAGGAATTTTCATATTATTTATTTATTTATGTAAGTTTTTTTAAGGGTGTTGGAGCCAAGTTCCACTCTAAAAATTTGATTTCTTCATTTTACTCAACAAATGTTAAATTTGGAATTTTTTCCCTCTGTAGAATTAATCAATTTTTAACTATAAATATGCGCACAGAGCGAGAAAATATTGAATTCAAATCTTTTTTAAGTAAAATGAAAATATTGAATTTTAAAGTCAGATTTTGAATTCTTCGTTTTAGGTAAAAAGTATAGAAACTAAATATTTTTTCGCTCTGTACGTAGTCTTATATTTGAAAAATGTTTAGTGCTACAGAGCAAAAAAATATTTATCTATAATTTTTGTTGAGTAAAATGGAAAATAGAATTTTTAGCTTAACACTTGGGTCCAACGCCCTTAAATGAAGTGTGAATAAAAATGGGCAGAAGCTATTGTATAATACCGAATTGTAAACAATTAGTGTGTTTTTCTACGATTGCAATTCAAATGTATAGAGTGAAGATCGCAGCGCCACTGTTTTGCCCTTACCGCCACAGGCACGGAATTTTTATATGTCGTGACATATCCCTGATGAGAAAGGAATGCGATTGATATTGGTAGATTGTTAATATTGGAAAGGTTCATATTGGGAGATTCGAGTGTAATAACGTCGCATCGAACATTCACGAGCTTAGTCTCTATTGTGAACTAGCCATAAAAGTCGCATCTATCCGCTCGACTTCGAACGCTCGCCCTGTAAAATCTTCATTTGCAACGTTAGACCCCTTTCCTCGGCGCAAGTCACATCATATAGAAGCAGTACTTTTGTGTTTGGAATATTTTTTAGTTTAAAATAAAATTTTTAAAGATTACAAAATTTTAAGATTTTAACAAACAAGTACGGCTTAAGAGCGGAAATATAGCTAATTGCAATATTGGTTAAATAAAATGAAAATAGTCGAAGTTTGGTGC
Organism: Synergus umbraculus; assembly: GCA_900474325.1. Classification (NCBI taxonomy): domain Eukaryota; kingdom Metazoa; phylum Arthropoda; class Insecta; order Hymenoptera; family Cynipidae; genus Synergus; species Synergus umbraculus. The sequence goes on along the minus strand of UCOK01010958.1, from coordinate 20,193 downwards.
TAGAACTTTATAAAAAACAGCTTTAAATTACAGGTTCTGAAGGAGGAAAGGGATAGGCTTATCGTTTTGGCAGCCTCAGCAGAGACTGAACTTGCTGGTGGCGATCCATCTAGACTACCAGAAGAGGCAGCAGGAAAATTACGATCAGCTGCTGGAAAGGCTCGCCTGCTAGCATCTCAAAAAATGCAACAGTTTGAAGGATTGTGTCAAAAAAATATTGTAAGTTTCTCTCATCGCGTATATTTCTATTCGCAAATGACAGTCATCACAGTTTGTCACTTATTAATTTTTTTCTCACCTATGTGAATCTGTTTTTATTTGATACATGTCATTTTTTTTAAATCTTTTGAATTCTTTTCAAATCCTTAAAAAAATAATAAATAAACTTTAAAATTTTAAAAGCAATTAAAAATGTTTGGAAATCTCATGAAAATATTAAAACTTTTTTGAATTTCTTAAAAATTACAATTAAGTCTCTCTTGAATCCCCTTACAATTCTTTAAAATCTTTAATTATAAATCTGTTTAAATCTCGTGAAATCCTTTAAAGTCTCTTTAAAATCCCTTAAAATTCTTTAAAATTATTCAAAATATTTTGAAACCTTGTTAAGGGCATGTATTGCTTACACGATCCCTACCTTACCGAAATTTTATTCTCTGAAACGCTACGTTTACATTTATTGAGATACCAGATTGAAAATTTCTATATTTGAAGCTAAAGCCTTAAGGTACATTCGTCTGGTCTTAAATATTGACATTAAAAAAAAAATTTTTAAGAAAAAGTTTTTTATTTTTACAAAAATTTGAGACCAGACAAACATACATTAGCATATTTTCTTTAATTTTATAAATTATCAATTTAATATCTTTATAAATGTAGACGTAGCGTTATAGAGAAAAAAATGTCGGTAAGGTAGGGATCGGGTGAGTAATACATGTCCTTAACAAAAAAATATCTTTTAAATAGTTTGAAATTTTTCACATTTTGGTTGATTTTTAATTTTTATGAATTTTTTTCAATTCACCTTTGAATTTCTTTTGGTTTTTTTTATTTATTATATTTTTTTTCTTTTATTTCTTTAAAATTATTTAACTCTATTGACTCAATTTTCCATTCTGTTAGGTTAAGTTTCTTTCAACTTTTTGTCATCTATTTTATTTTAAAAATCATTTTAATCATTTTCATATTTTTTTTTTTTAATTCTTTTTACCTTTTTTTATGACAATAGGTACTGTGATGACTGCAAATGAACTTCCACTGCAGAAACCTATTTTGTATTAGTAAAAACGACATTTTTTAAACAGAAATTATTCTTTCTAACAGAATCAAGTAGAAGGTGAGAAATTTCCAACGAAAAGTGAAGACCTGGAAGGATTTTGGGACATGTTGATGTTGCAAGTGGTTCAAGTTCACGAGCTATTTGAACAGATTGAGCGACTTAAAAATTCGCAGTGGCAAGAGGTATGTCCAGTCAGTATTAATTCTAAATCATCCTCGTCCTCATCCTCAACATCCCGACGTCCCAAGAAGTTAAAAAGCTCCAAACCTTCCAATAAAATATCGGATCCTATTCAATACAAACAACTCAAATTAGAAATGAACCAGAAAATCCATCAGAATATCGTTAAGAAATTTGAGACAAAATTAGATACAGATTTGAAATCTAAAATTCGACGACCACATTCCAAAACTTTCAAGGATTTCGACGATTGTTTGAATCCAATTAATCCTGATCAATACAACAAGCAAGAGTTTAATCCTAATGTTTTTGGTTCAAAATCACAAATGGACAATTTTTTCTGCCCTGAAATTCCTTGCGACAATGTGAAAAATAATTATTTAGTGGTGGGACATTTCACGCCCTTTTCCGTGAAGTCTGCTATCTCAGGATTATTTGCCAGGAATTTTGAAAAGCCAAAGTTAAATTATTCAAAAAAGAAAGAAACTTCACTAGAGACAGAGCCTGAATTAAATTTTGAAATGCGGGAAACCAAAAAGTTGGAAAACATTGAAAATAAATCAATGGGCAGATCGCACAGGGATAAAATTTGTTTCTCTGATTTCACACCACATAGAGATGATTCCCTAAATTCTAAAAAAAATTTCTCTGGACAGATAAGTGCAGGTAAAGAGCAGCAAATTGTTAAAGTTAATAAACAGAGACCGAGATCTTGCAGTCCAGAAGTAAAAGCAAATACAGTCCTTGAAAGACAAAAAACGTTTTGTAGTTCACTTAAAAAAAAGAAATTCTTAAATAGTGAATTGAGGGAAAAATCGTTGCTCAATTCTGGGAAAGAAACTCGAGAATCTCGTGTTAAAAAAAGTATCTGCGGGAAAACTTCTCTCAGATCTCGATCTCTCGATTCCCGAAAAAAATCGAAGCTCAATGTAACTTTTGCGGACGACTCGAATCTAAATTTGAAATGTAGTGGATCTTTCAAATATTCTGAAGGTAAAAAAGATAATTTATTGACACGAAATGTTGACAATCTCGAAAATAGTATCAAATTGAGAACACAAAAGACTGTAGAAACAAGCAGCAACAGTTTAAAGTCAAATCTACAGTCTCAGATTCCAGTCCAAAGAGAGAGGACAAATCTCAAAGATGTAAACAAGATTTGTAGAAATTTACAGAAAAAAGGAACTTTATTGAATCGACCGAAAATTAAAGTCTGTGATAAAAGTTCGAAAAATGTTAGCAATAGCAAAATAGAAGATAGATGTTTAAGTTTAGACTTGAAAGTGCCCAGAATATCTATATTAAGGCCGCCGTTTTCCTGTGTCAAGAAAGAAAATTTGAATGACAAATATGAGGAAAGTAAAATTCAAATTCCAATTATAAGTAAAGCACAATTGACAAGAAATAAGAGATCTTCGTCATTTTCATCAAGAAAAAATAATAAGAATTTAAAAATTGGATCAGATAAAGCTGAAATTGTGAGCTGTTCAAAAAATTCATCAAGAAATTTCACCAGTACTGAAACTTTCGTAATTAGAAAAAGTTTGAAATCCATTGGCACAAATTCTTTGGAAGAATCTAAGGATAAAATAAAGAAATTATCGATTCACGATAGAAGAAATATTAAAGAAAATACAAAAATAAGAAATTCTTGTGATAAAGAAAAAACAAAAATTGGGGAACGGACGAGAAACTTGGAAAAGGAAAATTGTATCAATGTTGGAGAATTTGATTCAAGGTCAATGATATGGTCAACAAGTGTTCAATCACAGACAAATGTACAGACGATCAAAAATACTTCAAATGATTTTCCGAATCAATCGAAAGAAAATCATTTTGTTAAAAATGCGAGTAAGTTGGATAAAATGAAAAAATATGATATGAAAAGAAAAACAAAATTGATAGTGAATTCAATTTATAGACAAAATTCGAAATTGATACCAGATTTTAATGTAAAATCCGATTGTTATGAAGAAATTCTTGACAAGAGGAAAAAGGAGACTAAAGAAGCAGAGAATCAAAATTATGTGGATTCTTTGAAGCTACTGAGCGCAAGAGTTGTAAAAAAAAGTAGTTCAGTGGATTTTCAGTTGCGAAACATGTTGGAGAAGACGAAAACCTTCCATCGTTTCGTTTCAAATCTCATTCCATGGGAGAATTCTGAAATGAAGGAAATGAACCAGGTGAAGTTGAAAAATCGATCGAGATCTCCTACTACAATATCCTTGGTGAGTTTTTGCAATTCAGAAACGAGTTTAACGAGGATGATGTTTGAAACTTCAAGAATTATTCACTCGAAATCTAAAGTTAAGAGTATTTTTAATTCAAGTGCCTACATAAGATCGAATGATAAGTCGCTAATCGAATATGATGGATACATGCCTGTAAGGAGGAAAAATGCTGGTTGTGAATTGGAGATCAACCGTGAAGGAAATCACGGTGGCCGTTTCAAGGTCAAATCAGAAAGAATCAATTCTTTTATCGAATCCTCAGAAAATGAGAGCCCAGGAATTAACATTAGGGAAGCCTGTGATTTTTTTAAATCCAACAGAACCTTGTGTCGCTTATCCTTGTATTTGTACGTTTATGGAATGCTTAGTCTGATTTTGGTACTTTTGAAAATAAATTCCTGCAAATATTGCTTCTTGGAGAAAAAAAGTTTTTTATAATCTAAATTTGTCATTTTTATGATGTATGTTTGTTTTTTTTTTGAAAAATAAAGAGAATGATGGTCATCTTTTGAATTGTGTAAATGTTTTTTTTTTAATTTTAAATAACTGAAAATTTTCAAAAGAAAATGGTTCTGTCTTTTTATGTCATCACACTGTTCCGTCTCTCTTGTCTCGTGACAAGGACAGGACCATCTTCGGTATAAGATTTCGGGATTAGTTTATAATTGTGGTCAAGTCTTAATTTAAAACAGTTCAAAAGGGTTTTAAATGATTTTGCTTCCTCATAGAGGAAGCTTTGTAGTGGTGACAAAATCCAGTTTCCTAAAAAAGGTTTTTTTTGAACATATTTCAAGGGCAATATATCTAGTATGATGTCCTGAAAAATTGTCCGGATGTATGTGTGTGTGTGTATATCACGATCCTGCAATATCTTGAAAACGCGTAGAGATAAATTGGTGAAATTTTGCATAGTTATTCAACTATATACCTAGTTGAATTTCTTTTAAGGGTTTCACAAAATATTTAATTTTAAAACTTTTATGTACTTTTATAATTTTCGTAAAATTTATTTTTCCACTATAACTTCTCAAATATTGAAAATTTAAAGCTGATGTAAGGGAAATGAATATTCCTTTCATCGAGACGAATCGATTGACCTATATGATTAATGCATTTCATTAAAAAATAAGGAAGTTAAGTTTATTTATAATTTTGAAAGTTAATTTTTCGCTCTATGTTTTCAAATAATCAAAATCTTGAGTTGACGTAAGGAAAATGAAGGTTCCTTATGTCGAGACGAATCGATTGACCTATATGATTAATGTATTTCATTAAAAAATAAAAAGTAATGCGTCATTAATTTTTTAAAAATGAATTTTTCAAATATAACTGGAAATATAAATGGAAACAAGTAATATCGAAGCTTAATGCTTCCTCTATGAGGAAGCAAATCATATTTGCTTACAGGAAGCAAAGTGCTCATTGAATGAGCACAAAAGTTGATACAACTTCACAGCTAGTTTAAAAATTTCAAAGGATGTCAAGAGATTATTTTATGGAATTTAAAGGGATTACGTTATAATTTCAAAGAGTTTAAGGGTTTACAAGTCATTTCTACATACATACCTATTGTAAAGTATTTCAAAGAAGAGATTTCATTTGAGTTTAATGAATTTCAATATATGTCAATATGTATCACGTATGTAATTTAAAACAATTCAAAAGACCCTCTGCTGATTTTGAAAAAATGTCTAGCAATTCGTAAACAGATCAAGATGTTTAAAGTTATTTCAAAGAATTCATAGAGCTTTTAAAAGAATTTAACAGATTTTCAATATTTTCAAGTAATTTAAAAAAAGTTGCAGAATATTATAAAATAGTTCGTCAATATTTTTAAATGGATTTTAAGTAATTTGAGGAGATTTCAATATATTTCAACATTTCAAGTATGTAATTTGAAACAGTTATAAAGGATCCTTTTAAAACAAGTTTTATGCATAATCTAATGTACTCATTTTTATGATATATGTTTCTTTCTTCGAGAAATAAAGAGAATATTAATCTTGTAAGTTGTGTAAATATTTTTAAAAAATTTAATAACAGCGGGAAATCCGCGCCATTTGGAATTTTTCAAGTTTGCGACTTGGGATTGACAACACTGCCAATTTGAATTCAAATTTTTAAATCATTATTAAAGGTCAGGGAATTAAAGAATTGTTCGGAATTTGAACAAAGAATTTGTTACTTGAAAAATTTCAGAGAATTTCAAGATTTCAAACAATTTCAAGTATTGTTCTGTTTATTTGAAGATGGAAGAAGGTCAAGGCCAAATACAAATACTTGAAGAAAAAATAGAGTACTACGAGATTCCAAATAAGTATCCTTACTAATTCTTATTTGTGTTTAGTTTGATAGTACTCAAAAAAAATTTCCTACATCCATCCGCATATCTTCTTTCCTCTGTAGCACAAACTTTATGTTAATGGAGGATCTGGGGTTCTGCAAATAAACGTACTTGTACTTCGTAAAAGTGTCTGAACCAACAAACCCGCTTCTTCGTTCTCTCACTCTTCTTTTCTACCGGTCACTCCTTAAGGGTGTTGGCCATATTTAGATGGAAAAATTGCAAACATCCAGTGTTTGACGGGTCCTTACATCGAGATGTGTTTCTCGATGGCAGGAGAGGGGCTTAGTGTCTCTTTTTGAGTAAAATACAATAGTTTTGTTAAAAAAAAAGATTTGAGATATGACAAAAAAGAAGGGCGCAGACAATTTTTTTAGAGAGAGTAGGCATTATTTACAGATGTCAAAATCATTTTTTGCTCGCACAATACGTAAATCACTGCACTGGCGGGGAGACACAAAAACTCGGAATTTTTTTCGTCAATAAATGCACTCACAATTACTTACCAAAACTGTCTAAATAATTATTTAGACAAGATTCTTCCGATGAAGAGTACATCAGAATAATGTCTCTTTCCATTCTTGTTAACACTTCGTAGCAGAAATGTGGTACGACGAGCTCGCCAAGCACAAATTTACTTTATTTTGTTTTCCAAATAAATAGAGAATAAAATGAAAGAACTAACAAATTATTTATGGTAATAATAATTTTTGAATTCATTGTACTATAATAAAAAAAAATGCATAATGATATTTATTTGGAAAAGTGACGAACATATGTCTAGTCCATTTCGTTTGCTGTTTAGAAAATTGATTTTGTTTTAGGATATCGTAAAGAGTACAATTATTTTGCAATCTTTTATACAGTGCCAAACAGTCAAACAAATTGTTTTATAGATATTTATAATCAGTTATAAATATGTAAAAGACAGTTGACTCAGAAAAGTAAGTAATGAATACTTTACAACTGATTGTAACTAATTATAACTGTTTGGCACTGTATGAAAGATTCCTAAATAATTGTACTCTTTACGATACCCTAAATTAAATTAATTTTCTAAATAGCAAACGAAATGAACTAGACAATTGTTCGTCACTTTTCCAAATAAATATCAATATGCAATTTTTTTAGTATAATGAATTCAAAAATTAATATTATCATAAATAATTTGTTGGTTCTTTCATTTTATTCTCTATTTATTTGGAAAACAAAATAAAGTAAATCTGTGTTTCTAACATTGAAATTTGAAATACCCGGCAAACGTCGATATGGCGGCACAACTACATACCGACGGAATCTCCAACGTGCTTCTTCGGACTTGGCGCGCGCGTCGTACCACATTTCTGCTAAGTGTCAACAAGAATGGAAAGAGACATTATTCTGATGTACTTTTCATCGGAAGAATGTTGTCTAAAGAATTATTTAGACTGTTTTGGTAGGTAATTGTGAGTGCATTTATTGATGAAAAAAATTCCGAATTTTTGTGTCTCCCCGCAAGTGCAGTGATTTACATATTGTGCGAGCAAAAAGGGATTTTGACATCTGTAAGTAATGCCTACTCTCTCTAAAAAAAATTGTCTGCACCCTTCTTTTTTGTCACATCTCAAATCTTTTTTTTAAACAAAACTATTGTTTTTTTACTCAAAAAGGGAAACTAAGCCCCTCTCCTCACATCGAGAAACACATCTTGATGAAAGGACCCGTCAAACAGTGCATCTTTGCAATTTTGCGAATTGTTTAAAATTTTCAAAATATGTAGAAAATATTGTTATCTAACCATACTCCAATTTTTAATAGCAACACTGTAATCACAAAGGAATAGTAAGGAGTAGCATCTCTGGGAGTGGAGGTAGGACAAATCTACCTCCAAGAATTATGACGGGTTTATAGAAAATAATGAACGTTTTCTACATTTTTGTCATGCGCGTTGATGTTTTCTTGTCACGTGATATTCCCCCTCTTGATATTATTTTGTTTATGTTTGACATAGTCGTTTGCTAGTTTATATCGTCAACGCGCATGATCAAAATGTAGAAAACGTTTATTATATTCTGTAAACCAGTCACAATTCTTAGAGGTATTGTTTTCCCACCTCTGCCGGCCAAATCGACCTTCAACAAGGCATCTAGTACTAATTTTATTCGTTCCATGAGCTCTTCCCAGCTTTCGCCAAAAATGAGAATATCAAGATACAGTAATAGAATTATGTTTCTAAACAGGATCCACGGTTGCTATTTAGACGCCAGAACTCGACTACTAGTCGTGGGTTTCCATTTTTATTACGTATTAGTAAAACGGGGCTTACCTATGGGGATGACGTCTCAGTTACCATCCCCGCTTCCTTCTAACCGTCTACTATTTCTTTAATTTTTTCTCGTTCTTCTCGCGCCGTGCGGTAGGGGTTTGAACCAACAGGAATAGCTCCTGGTTTCTCGACAATGTCCATTTCAATTAATTTAGTGTGCCCTAACTCCATTAAGTTTTGCGCTACGCATTGTCTATACTCATTCAACAACTCAATTAGAGACTCATGTTGAGATTGTGAAACGTTCTCATCTATTATTACCTCGTCTGCTTTCACTGGAGTTTTTCTCGAGTTCAAGTTAGGTACATTTTTAATTTTACAAATCCTGTCTCCAGTTGGAGTACCTTGTCGTATTTTTACCGGTCCATTGCTCGCGTTCATGACACCCAGTGTCATATTGTTGCTTCCTATATGTACTTTCAAATAGTTAATGGAGGGAGGTTGTAGCTCCTTTTCGATTCGAGTTATTGCACGCCTTGGTACTTCGACTTGATCCAACGCAATTTTTAGCAATTCGGCGCTAGCTCGATTTTGTAAGACCTATGATCGCATTCCATAATTGCACAATGTAAGGCGCATGAATATCACCCAAATTTCATTTGACATCATAACCATTTTACCGAAATTCATTTCACCAAATCAAAATTTGCTCTAATACTTATACACCCGAATTATTATTGGACCTAATCTCCGTTTATCCGAATTAAAATTCTCTCTAATTCCTATAAATCAGATTTTTCATTTCTTCTAATTATCAACTGCCCTAATATCAATTTTTTCTAATTTCTGTTTGCCCGCATGGTATTTAACCTGCTTTCTATTTGAACGACATTCCATTGTTCCTAAAGTCTATTTTTCCGAAACATAGTTTGACCGAATTTACAAATTCTTGAAATAAAATTTTCTCTAATTTCTATGAAACAGAATTATCGCTGAGTGTAATTTTCATTTTTCAGAATTAAAATTTGCCCTCATTTCTACGTTCCCTAACTATCTTTCAACCTAATTAACGTTTTCCCGAATTTTCATGTAACTAAAATTTAAACTGTCCGAATTAGTATTTAACATAATTTCCGCTTATTCTAATTTACATTTGGCCTAACCTCTGTTTAACCGAATAATCATACAAGCTAATTTACATTTGCACGAATTGACATTTGGTAGAACTTCTCTTCGACCGAATCGTCATTTTACCTAAATTTCATTTACCAGAATTATCGAAAACGAGAATTTCCGTGTAACAGAATTATCATTTGTCCTAACTTTAATACTTGTCAGTTTTCAACCTGAGTTTCCGATCTATGTACAATGCGCATTGTGTGTTGGAGAAATTCTGCCATTGGCTGTAATGTGGCGCGCGATTCAAAATTGAATTGATACTAATTCGGACAGTTTAAATTTTAGTTACATGAAAATTCGGGAAAACGATAATTAGGTTGAAAGATAGTTAGGGAACGTAGAAAAGAAAAATAGATAGAATATGCTTCCAGTTATTGACTTTGGACTATGTTTTACCACCGTTTGACACTCTATTTAGTCTGCATCACAGTTTCTAAGTCGTACACTCTGAAATTAACGTTGGTTGGACAAATCGTGCTTTGGAGTAATCGTGTTTGGGTGAAATCGAACCTTACCAATTTGGAACGTTCAAAAAACAGGTAGATTTTGACATTTCGCATGGAAGATCGCGCAAAAATACAAATTTAAAGTAAATGAAAGTATAATCATACTTCACAGAGATATAAAATAAAGCAGATAGTAAATGCAGAAGTTATAGTCATGTTTTAAAGTGGAATTTTCATCGCAGAAATTCAAAAGTAAATAGTTTTGTTGCGTGTATGGTTATGTTGATTATTCGCCCACAGCTTAAAAACATGAAACAGTGCGACTTTTTTATTTTCAAAAATCCCAATTACTAGTAAATCAAAATTAATTATATTCTGATATTTCCATTTAAGGGCGTTGGGTAAACGGACTTGGAAATTCGTGAAAATAGAAATTTTTCAAAACGATTCTAAGGCCGATCCTGCGTGAGCGTATATATTTTAGAAAAAGGTTTTATGGGATATGTGGCGACAACTTACCAAATATGTTGAGTCCTGAGTAGTCCTGGGTCCTATAGAAATGAAATTCCTTTTCAGCTTCGATGAGAAAATGAATATTTTGTCAGAAAATATTCATTTTCTGGAACGGATCAAATGCAGACATAACAGACGAGTCCCGAGATAGAGACACTAACTGTCAGACGCACTCGTATTTATGAATTATTTCTGGTATAACACGGACACTAATCAAAAAAACCGTCCAACAGTAGAATTTTGAATTTCATCTTCTTTGAAATTCCAACACGAAATTCGCGATTCATTTCGAAACAAAGCTATCATTTGTATTCTAAATCTCCAAAACACGAGTATGAAAGGTTAACAGGATTGAGAAGGACAGTTTGTTTAATCGTTAATTTAATTTTCTGGTATTTTGAATGATTTTTTGTCATTTTCACTATCAACTCAATAGTATTTTTCAAAATCTACCTGTTATCGCAGCCATATTGCCATGATTCCGCTGGTGGCGCCCTCAAGAATTCAGATACCAATATGAAGGGGAATATCCTGGCACTTTACGTCATCAACCTCGATGTCTCCGATAATTATGTCTACGGACTTGACAACGTTTCCTTCTACACCATATCCCCTGAGTTCACTCGGTTTGCGTTCTATTTCAACCCTTCTCGAAAGACTATTGTAAACTTGAGAGTACATACTGCACTTTCTGCGTCTATTATAGCTTCTATAGATTTTCCATTTATTTTTACCTTATTAATATATGTACGCGATGTCTCGTTAAAATATTTAGTAGAAAATTCACTTTTTGGTGAAAAAATAATTTTTTTTTCATAATTAAACTATTCCGTTGAAAACTCCTTTTTTTAGAAATTAATTTTCTTTGTTGGAAATTCAACTATTCCATTAATAATGCATGTTTCTTTGTTAAACATTAAAATATTAATTTAAAAATCTATTTTTTATTGATAAGTAAACTATTCAGTTGAAAATTCAAAAAGGCATATTTTTTGGTCGAAAATTTAAATATTTTGTTGATAATCTACTTTTTTTTTTTTTGTTTAAAATTAAACTATTCCGTTATAGATTTTTTTTTCGTCGGAGATTAAACTTTTTTTTAAAGCGAAAGGTTTGAGAAAATTAAAAGATTGCAAGGAAATTTCAATAGATTTCAAACCCGCCATTTCAATAGATTTTAAGGATGTGAAATAGATTTAAAAGAATTTCCTTTATTTCAGATTGTTCCAGAAAAAATATCCGTGGCCGCTACCCCGCAGAATGGAAATACACATAAACTTCGTTCCACTCATTTGCCAAAAGTAAAATCTACTCCTACCAGTGAAGCGAGCAAAAAGGCACGAGAAGCAAGAGAACAATCTCGACGGCAAATGATTGAAGAGAAAAGACGTGCCATGCGATCCATGAAAAAAACTGAAGATAAGCCTGTCGAAATTTTTATTCCTGAGACGTAACAGTGACCATTTAATTCTGAAATCGAATAGTTTTCTTATCATTAAATGAAACCTTTCCAAGATGAAACAAAAAAAAAACAAACAAATATTTGACATAAGCATTCTAGAAAAATATTTTTACAAACATCAACGAACTCTAGATGAGATGACGAATCTACTTAAAAATGAATTTGTTAAATACGCTGACTCGCAGAAACGACTTTAATGTATTGGATAAATTGTACATATTGGGAATCTTTTTATTGATTCGCATATATTTTGTAATTTTTATTTAATTTTGTTTACAGAATTTGTAAAAACGCCAAAATACTTCGGAACTGCATTGGTGCGAATTAAATTATTACGTCGCTGTATATATTGATCATATTCGGATCTGTCGATTTTCTATGAAAAATTGTATCAAGAGAGAAAAAGTGAATGTTCAATTTATCTTTAACATCTGGTTAGATTTAAACCAATCTTAAATCACTATCCCAAGAATATTAATTAATTCTAATTTTTATAAAATTTTTTTTTCTACTTTACCAGTACATATTTTTAATCTCTTAATCTTTTTTCACTCACGTGTATCAGTTTTTACTTTTCAAGGTTTTCTCGCGCATAACTTGCAAAGAATATTTTATTTCTTTCTGGGTGAGAAAAAACATGGATTAGAGTACTAATAAATTCTTGAAGTATCACCAATATAATCATTCTGGTCTGAAGATTAACTCCGCCATTAAAAATAGAAATACGAATATTTTAAAGCATGACTGATGAAACATTCCGCTAAATTTTTTAGACAATGTTTTGCCTTTCAATTTTTGCCTTAGGCGTTTTATTTTCAGTAAGTGAATAACGGTTTGACTTTAATTGATTCTTACCTACAGAATGGCACTGATATAATACTCATTCGCATTAATTGTATATTCAATTATCTAGAAAAGTCATAATTTCTCTTAGACTTAAGTGCAAATGGAAGACTTGACTTTAGATATATATGAATAATTAAATAAATAAAATACATTTTGCGAAACAAAAAGTAATGATGAAAAGATTTACCCATCGGTGCCAGCTGCAAAAAATATATATTATTTATTTATTTACGAGAAAGTTGGCGAAATATATATGACTAAAGTCACTCCTTCCATTTGCCCTTAAGTTCGCGTATTAGTTATCTGATCCCTGATTTATCGACGTTTTTTTTGCAATTTCATTTCTGAATTTATTAAAATATCGAGTTGAAAAATTTCTAAACTTAAAGTGAATTCACTAAAATATATTTATTGATCCTAAATATTTACATTTATAAAAAAAAGTTATATTATACCTTTTCTTTTTTGTTTTAATAAAAATTTAGGAGCAGATAAACGTACATTATTATATTTTCTTTAATTTTAGAAGTTTTAAAATCCATACCTCAATAAATATAAAAAGCGGTGGCTCCTAAATGAAAAAGCGTAACCCGATTTTGTGCATAATAAAACGGACTATCGCATAATCATTTAGAAGCTATCAAAATGGCATTACAGATAAAAAATAATGTCGGTAATACAGAAATCGGATAACTAATATACGATCTTAAACTTAAAATAAACATATTTTTATGCCTTATTTCTGGAAAAATATTTCAAATGTTTTAAATAGCTATTGCACATTGAAAAGAGGTTGTAAAGCGAAGATTTCTAATTATTTGTATAAACCAATAGTTATATAAGTTTGAAAGACAATGATCTGCGATTAAGTTTGTTATTTTTGCTGCTTTTATTTACGTCTCGTGTCTCGAGTGTCTATTATTCCTTCTTAAGTAGTAATTTATAGCAGGATCTTTCCACAATTCTTCTGTATTCTGCTGAACTTTTTGAAATGTGTACAAAGTACTTTTCTCTTATTTCAAGAAAGATTAACTTCAATCAGTCACTTTCGAAGCTCAAATATCTAGCGATTTAAGATATAGTAATAGAGGTATTAGTGATCAATTTAAAATGTAGGCAGAGTCGCGTTTGCTTTTAATTTATGCTTACTGTAAAATAATAATCCTAGAAATTCATGTCAATTTAACGAGAAGAGCATTTATTTGTCCCATTACATCGAGATTATAAACAAAGATTGTTTTTTATTAAGGGTTAATTTATATAGGGGCCATTCCATCCAAAAATTACGATCGAAAATTTTTTTCACCCACAATATATTTTTTTTTTGTTCTTTGATCGAAAATATTGGAAACGTATTTTTTCATTTCGACATGATATGCAAACTTTTCAAGCTACAAGTGCTTAAAGATTTGTAGAGTACAAAAAATTGAGGATTTTTAAAAATCTTCTAGTTCGTAAACCATTTTTTATAAAACAATCAAATTTTCAGGTAAATTCAACGATTACCTGCACTTTGCATACATCATATAGCCAGATCAGCTTCGAGCGCATGATATGACGTTTTTCCTCAGAGTAAAAGACCTAAATAATCGTACTGGGAACTTATAATCAATGTTGGCACTCATAAGGAACATGTATAATTAGTTTTAGTTGGAAGCTATTTGTTAAAAATAAATTCGTGGATGAGGTGCTCAATGAGACAATAAATTGTTTGTTGGCTAAAAATGCTAAAATATTCCATAAGAATAATACTCCTAACAAATAATGACTATAAGTCAGCAATGACTATTGTTATAAATATTTAAATAAACGTATTTATTTATTACAAATAGGTTCTAACTCAAACTAATTAGACATGTTCCTTATGAGTGCCAACATTAATTACATCTGAGTGCCCAGTACAATTATTGAGGTCTTTTAATTCTGAGAAAAAAAATAATATCATGCGCTCCAAGCTGACCTGACTATAAAAAATTAGCTATATAATAAGAAGTACCCAAAGACCCACTCTGAAATTTTTAGGAGATATTCTCAAAACTATAAAGAATATTTTAATCCTTGACAAACCAATTTAACAAGTATCAAATTTCCGTAAATGCCGTTTATTTAAAACAATAGCATATTTATTATATTAAAAAAATAAATATGTTTAAAAGTCAAAAATTTTTTCTACTCCAGATGCTTATGGTGAACACTTGTAATTTGAAAATTTTCCATATCATGTCAAAATAAAAAAATACGTTTCCAATATTTTCGATCCGAAAACACTAAAAAAATATTAAACGTGAAAGAAATTTTCGATAATAATTATTTATTGGAATAGACCATAGGCGTCACATGATTTATTTATTTTTAGAATTTAAGTATTTAAATATATTATATTCTAACTCAAAATTTCATGCGTTTTTCAGTTTGCGAAGTTATATTCTTAAGGCCATATATGAGATATACGAACCCTACCTTACCGACATTTTTTCTCTACAAAATAACTTTTGTTATAATTAAATTTCGAATTAAAGATTTTTATAATAATATTAAAAAATAAAGTATTATATTATAGTATGCTTGTCTGCTGTTAAGACAATATGGTAATTACCATAAGAGAAAATTTAGTTTTTCCAACTTAAAGGGCATGTGTTACTTACCATATGAGCAAGTTTTTAAATCCGGTTTTTTTTTACAATTTTTACATTTTCAAAAAAATTATAGTCAACATCCGTCAAGAATGTGAACACGGACGGATGTTGACTAAAATTTTTTTGAAAATGTAAAAATTGTAAAAAAAAAACCGGGTTTAAAAACTTGCTCATATGGTAAGTAACACATGCCCTTAAGCTCGAAAAAATAAATATTTTTTCCTAACATAGGCCACGCTACAGCGCGCGAAGTTCGTCTGCTTTGGTCGTCGTGCTCCGAAGTATTTTCTCATCGCGCTTCGCACTCGATATTATATATTCTTCATGTATAAATTTCGGGACGGTTGCACGCTTGGACTCTTTAGGATACTTGCACTCGATTAACAAAATCTTTATTGTTGCTATATATTTTTATTTTAATTACTTTAATTTTAAATGCAGAAGAAAACTAATTTACTTAAGGTTCTATCGACCTTAAGGAAAACATTCTCATTAGGGTACTCGCGCTTCGCTCTCGGCCCTGTTTAACAATATTTTTCACGATTAAAACGAAAACTACTCATCTTATCAAAAAATGATCAGGGGAGAATTTGTAAATTTTTTCTCTTATCATTTTCTCTGCAGATATCTCGCATTATTTGGTTCAAAATTTTAATTTTCAATTTTTAAATAAAATTAAAAAATTTCTTGTACTAATCCTACAGGGCGTTCAAAAAGAAACATTTTTCATATACTTTTTTTCATATTGTGCGTTGTTTGGCTTCAAATTTAAATCTTCGTTCGTTTCTTCGAATTTTCAAAATTTCATAAGTCTAACAATTTATTTTTATCGGAAAAAGTCGTAAGGATACATTTTTTTCAATTTTTGTATACTATGAATATCCTTACATAGAATTTCTAAATTAAAAAAAAGTGCTCAAAAATTTTCAAAAAGCTCGAACTTTTTATCCAAAATGTCTGGCTAACGAACTTGTCCTCTATTTTAGGATACTAAACACATTCATAAAAACATGTTTTTTGGTTGAGAGGGTCATAGAACGTGGACATTTGCGAAAAAATGGTGAGGGGGGGTGAAATTTTACACAAATCTAATACATTCTCTCGGATGAATGACTACTGTTATAAACATTTAAATAAACAATTAGAAATTTCTTTTTCATGTTTTCACAGAAATATGTTCTTTTTCTCGTCCAATACATTTAAAATATGTTTAAAACAGATTTTTTAAAATAAAAAATTGTGTAATCAGTAAACATTTCTTATTGTTAATAACAAAATATATAAACTAATTCCAAAATAAGTCACTTTGACTCAGAAAATAGCTATTTACTTGACAAGTGTGGATTCACGAATCCAGGATTGTCTGCTTCTCACATGTCAAGTACAATACTTTTCACAGCGAGTCTAAGGCAAGTTCGATTTTCGGAATATGCTCCAATATTTGACAGGTCAGTCGTATTACCTGTTACCGGTCAAAAAATGCTGAAGAAGGAGCAGGGTTACCACGAAATAGTATAAGGAGACCCAACTCCGTTTGCTATTCCGAAAAATTCTGCTAGCAGTTTTCCGCACTGATCTCTATAATAACTGGATAGCGGATGCCGTGTAAGTGTTGTGACTAATTGAACGCCATTTTGTTTGGACCTTTGTGCGGTTCGGGAAACTTCGTGGCTTGTTTCGGCAGCATTCGGTTCTCTGTGCTAAAATTTAAATTACGAAAGTTACATTGATTCTCGAATATCGAATCGAATGTTGAACCGAATCAACGTAATCGAACCGAATGTTGCCGAAACAAGCCACGAAGTTTCCCGAACCGCATAAATGTCCAAACAAAATGGCGTTCAATTAGTTAAAAAATTGCGTTTCATCCGCTATCTAGTAATTATAGAGATCAGTGGTTTTCCGAACTCCTTTCTCCTAGATCCTAACAGATTTTAGCGCCTTTTGCGGCACACAGGCTCGCAGACAACAGACATGAGGAGCAGACGACAAGGGCAAAGTTTCAAGTTTTTTCGCATTAAATTTATAGAAGCGCTAGAATCTGTTAGGGTACGATCTAAGAGAAAGGAGTTCGGAAAACTGCTAGCAGTTCTTATATTAAAATTGGGTCTCCTTATACTACTTCGTGTCAGTAATGCTATGAAGTTGGCTGAAATGCATGTAAAATTTTAGAAGATATTCTCAAAACTATAAAGAATATTTTAATCCTTGAAAGGACGATTTTTAAGAGTTCTAAATTTCCGCAAATGGCATTTATTTAAATAATTGCATAATTATTATAATATATTAAAAAAAACGAATATTTTTTTATATCATCGATATATGCAGTGTAGATAATTATTGAATTTACCTGAAAATTTCATTTGGATCAAAGAACACTAAAAAATATATTTCGCTTGAAAAAAATTTTCAATTACAAATTTTGGATTTAATTGCCCATATGTATTTTGCAAAAAAAGTCTTTCCAACAATATTGCTTTTTATTTCATATAATAACAAATCCTTTCCTAAAAAAGACATGGATTTTAGACAACTTCACATTGCATTCCACATGTCGCATTACCTTTCAGCTAACTTCATGCGTAGTGCGTTAACCTTATTGGTCAATTCATATGGCGCGCGAATTTAAATTGTCATTTCAGTTGCTATAGAAGAAAAACGCGCGCGGCCTAAGCTCGTTATAACAAAAATTATCGTACAGAGACAAGTTTGCCGGTAAGATAGGAATTGGAAAATTGAGTATGGCCGCAATGGAATTTTTTTTATAATGTAAGAGGTATTTTCGAAAGTTCGATCCTTCGATCTCGTTAGAATGATATGATTCGAAATTCCCATCACACCTTGTAATATAGAACATAAGACTTATTTGTAATACATTTTCGATTGGCTTTAATTTAAAAAGTCTTGTCTTTTTATTCTGCTTTTCCGTAATATACTTTCAACGGGTTTCAGCAATTTTTATGAACCGAAAATGTTTAATCTGTGTTCAATATACCAATATTCATACATGACAGTCACATTTATAACAGGACCTAAAATAATAGACACATACTAATTTAATAGTTAATTTCGCTATCCTCGTCCGCTATCCTTCACAAAAGGCTAAAATCACATTCTCGCACATGTATCGAACTGTATTTTTTGACGCGACGTGTGCGAAGCTTGATTTAGCATACGCTTTTTTGATCCAACTTATGCGAAATCGAATTTTGTGCACAGTGTCAAAAAAATATTTTAGGAATTTCCCAAGAATGTGCAAAAATTATAAAAGGTTTCAAAGGATTTCTTATAGGATTTCAAAATATTTAAATATTTTTTATTATTTGGAGTGTACCAATGGATTCTATTTTTTTTTTAACAATTTCAAGAGATTAAGGACATGCGAACTTCACCATGAAAAGAAATTTGCATAAACTAGGTCATTTACCTTCGTCTATACAAAATGAAGACACAGTATTCGTCATGTTATGCCTTAACATTTGTCATTAGATTTTTGCACGCATTCAATGCAAAATCCTAGTGACAAATGTTAAGGCATACATGTGATACATGACGAACACTGCACATACATGACGTAATTTTAACAAAAAGTATTTACCATTCCGAGCGTAAAGTTGTGGAATCTAAATTTGCTTTTATGGTAACATATATTTATCCCTGCTGCAATGCCATCTCTACATTTATAGAAATATGGAATTAAAAATTTGTAAAATTAAAGCAAATAGTGGAAGCATCAAATTACCCGCCCTATTATGGGTTTTTTAAATTTTATTTTATTGTAAGTGAAAAATCGTCACTCATTTATCCCTTGTGGAACCCTACTCTTAGTCATTTATCAAAAAAATTGTGCCCTTGATCGTCATACGTATTACATACATATTTCAGCTTTGTGCGTTATCAATCGCGAAATTCTCTCTTTCAAACTTTATAGTTGGGCGTTACAGAATTCCGGCTATAAACCCCGTATATTTCATAACAGACATCTCTGTTTCATAACTGCCCGATATCATAAGACTCCCAGCGAGAAATTTAATCTCCCGCGCAGCCATATTGTCTGCGGTGAGAAATATTTCCTATTCTCTAGATTTCGCAATTTTTTTCATTTTCCGATGGAGTTGTCATGGATGTAAGAATATATGGATGGAGCCTAAGCCTCTTTCTTCTTTTTCTCTTTGGACTGGTTTCTTAGTGGATCCAGATCAGTGCTGCCAGGTCTGGGGAATTTTCTTCAGATCTGAGGAAATTTTTGCGTATTTGCGATTTCTGAAGAATTTGAAGAAATTTGTTGAAAATCTGAGGATTTTTTTAAAAATGATTTTTTTTTAAATTTGCTTCTGCAAAAACCAGTAAGGCAATGTCTTTGGTATAGCGTGAAGCAGAAAGCGTAAAGCACTAGACATTTTGGCCAATTATATTCTCCTAGTAATTCATAGAAGCTCCACCCTTGGCTGAAATATCTTATGTTTTACGCTTTCTCACACTTTTTGTAGAGATTTTCTAGAGAGAGTTAAGATACTGTGCCCCCTCCAACACGCTTAGGTATTACCGGATTACGGAAGTCGTCAAGAAACGCATGCGTGTTGGTGCTCATCTTATAGACAACATAACCTCAATTGAAAAACAACATAACCTCAGTTGAAAAAATATTTAATTTAGATATTTATTTAAAAAATAATATTTCATTTTAGAAATGTTACAGAATGCCGTCTGTTGAATTTTTAGTATTATAAAATATTTAAGCCGCGGATTTTTTTATCATTTTTATTGAAAAAGAAATAAATTTCATTTAAAAATCGCTCGCTTTTGAGACGATTTCCAAATTCCTGTAGGAC